>ML682061.1:7091041-7373108 GCA_007922195.1 Podocnemis expansa | reverse complement strand
GGGGGGGGGGGTCGGGGAGTCCAGGGAAAGCGGCAGGATGACCCAGGGTTTTTGGGGAGCCCAGGGAAGCAGCGACAAGGACCAGGGATTTGGGGGGGGGCGTGGCAGGCTGGGAAGAGCGGCAGCAGGGGTTGGAGGGTGACAGGGAAGGGGGTGGAAAGGGTGTTGGGGAACAGAGGAGCAACAGCAGGGCACTGAGAAGGGGGGCAGCAGTGGGGAAAGGGCAGAGAAGGGGGGCAGCAGGAGGAGCAGGGGGGCAGCAGTGAGGGAAGAGGCAGAGCAGGGGGCAGCAGCAGGTAGCAGAGAGGGAAGGGCAGAGTAGGGGGTAGCAGTGAGAAGGGGGCAGTAGGAGGAGCAGAGAGCAGCAGTGAGAAAGGGACAAAGCAAGGGGCAGCAGTGGGGGAAGGTCAGAGGAGGGGGGCAGCAGGAGGAGCAGGGGGCAACACCAGGAAACTGAGAAGTGAGCAGGGGTGTAGCAGTGAGGAAAGGGCAGAGCAGGAGGGCAGGAGTAAGGAATGGATGGCAGGGGGGAGTAAGGGAAAAGCAGCAGTAGAGATTTTGGGGTAGGGAAGCTGTCAGAAACTCCAGAGAAAGCCAGCAGCAGTGGGTGGGGGATTAGGGGCCAAGGCCAAAAGGGGACCTCGGCTTATACCTGGATCACCAATTTTAGCTTCTTTTTTGGGCTCAGAATTGGGGGGGGGGGCATCAGCTTGTGCCTGGATTGGCTTATACCCGAGTATTTACGGTAGTTCAAATTAACCATTATTAGTTTGAATTAATTAATTCAAGCTAAGTTAATTTGAATGAACTTCTTAAGTGCAGACATATCCAGAGCGACTATCCAACCAGACTGTCTTCAGCATCTACCTTGGGATTGATCCAGGCAATTCTCAGTCTGCAAGGAGGCTGCATTCATTTGGGATTAGGTGTGATGATGTTTTTTCACATAAGTTAAGCTTGGCTGGTGCCATAGGAGCATTCAAGGACCACCCGTGATTTTAGCCAGTT
The DNA here is from genome assembly GCA_007922195.1 of Podocnemis expansa. Taxonomy (NCBI): domain Eukaryota; kingdom Metazoa; phylum Chordata; order Testudines; family Podocnemididae; genus Podocnemis; species Podocnemis expansa. The sequence continues at coordinate 7,372,100 of ML682061.1, read as the reverse complement.
TCACTTCCTCGTTTTCCAAGGCTGCAGCAAGGGAAATAGATTTTGGATACCAGCACTACCACCTTTGGGGCAGGGCCTGCCTTTCTGTATGCCCGTACAGTGACTATCACGATGGGCAATTAGCATTCAGAAAGATGTTGAGAAATTGGAGAACTGGTCTGAATTCAACCAGCTGAAATTCAGTAATGAACACCACAAATTGCTTAACATAGGAAGGAAAAAAAATCAAATGCACAGCATTACTGGTTAGGTGATGGTACTGCTGTAAAGGATTGAAATTGAATACAGGAGTTAACAATGTGATGTGGCAACAAAAAAGGCTAATATTCTGGGGTGTGTGAACAGGAGTGTCATACGTCAGACTGGGGAGGTAACCATTCCACTCTGCTTCACATTGGTAAAGTCTCTGCTGGACTACTGTGTCCAGTTCTGGGTGCCATACCCTACAAAAGATTTAGAAAAATTAGAGAGAGTCCAGACAAGAGCACCAAATGTGCTAAAAGGTCTAGAAAACCTGACCTATGAGGAAAAGTTAAGAAAACTGGCCTTGTTTAGTCTTGGGGAAAAAAGACAGATAGGAGGACCTGCTAACAGCCTCCCAGTTTGTTAAGGGCTGTTAATAAAGAGGATGATGATCATGGCCACTGAAGATAGGACAAGTAGTAATGGGCTTAATCTGTAGCAAGGGAGATTTAGATTGGATACGACAAAACACCATCTTATTATAAGGCAGTTAAGCACTGGACTGGGTTACTTAGGAAGGTTGCGGGATCCCCATCACTGGAGGTTTTTTAGAATGGGCTGGACCAACACCTGTGAGTGACAGTCTATGTAGAGTTGGTTCAAGGCCTTTAAGCACTATAAGAACACTAATAAAATAATAATAAACACATTGACCCTCAGACAGGGCTGCAGCTTAGAAGCTGTAACAGAGTGCTTAGCCTTCATGATTCTATAGCGCTTGTTTAAACCACACAACATTGTCCAATAAAAAGGACAATCTCCCTCCTCTAAATGGAACCTCCCCAATCATCTCATGGTACTGTTCAGTGAAGAGGAAGCCTTTTCTGCATTTAAATACTTGGTGTTCACTGGAATAAAAATTGGATGAAATTGCCAATGTCAACGGATACATCAGACATTTGGAAACTAACAAAAAAATCTGTAATTTTATGAACCATTGAATTAAACACTTTTGGGCCTATTCAAAAAGAAACCTCAAATAAAGCTCTTTGGATTCCCTGTATGTAGGTATTCAAGAGTTGAAGCATTGAGCTTTTCCCCTCTCCAGATTGAGGTACTCTCGGGATAGATTCTAATATAACTGTGGTCTAACCTGGAACATAACATAACGGCAACAACAAAAATCATGAATGTCATTTTTCACAACTTAGGCACAGAAGTGGGAAAGGTTCACAGCTTTATATTCCTCCCAAAAAGAAAAAGTTCTGCTCCACTGCCATGAAGCTTAACAGAAAAATTAAAGGGACTGGGAATTATTAAGGAGACTAAAGTCACAAATCCAAATACACAGATTACAGTAAAGTTTATTTGCCTACATAATACCAACGTATATGTCTAAAAATGGCCAACTGGGATTACAGGTTTCTCTATTGGGTTCCTGCTCACACAGTTACCAGCGATCACTTTGAAAGATTTTCTTAGCTGGTTTGATCGAGCAAAGAGCAACTGAAGTTTCCATTTTGTGTGAGGGGCAGAGCTGGTACAATAGAATAGCTAAGGGCATAGTTTATACTACATGGTAAATTGAAAATCGGTACTGCAGTTGCACAATGGGACTTCAAGAACAAGAAAAGGACAACTTGACACATAATGGAAACACTCTATTTTGCTGAGTAAACACAACGTGAATTCAGTTGGAGGAAACATGGTTAGTATACTGAGCAACGACAAAGGTGTCCTGGGGACCAGAAAGACAGAAGACCCCATCCATCACTAAAGTTACCTCTGTGGAGCTACATTTTTGAACAACATCATCTGAAGCACATGCTAGCATAATGCCTTCCTTCTCTGCTGCACCATCTATGTAACAGCTCTGATAGATACATGCTTCTGTCCCACAGGGTTCAAAATGGACCCAGTGTCCACTTCTTGTGGAAGTTACTGATATTTGCATAAAAGTTTATCAATATTTTTAGCAAATATAATAAAAAAAAATTCATTTCTCACTAAGGGCAGATTGGTGATCACAACCAATTTCAAAATGATTATGAGTAAAATGTCACATAAAATTATTATTTGCAGCACTGTATCTGTGTCAGCCTCAGGACAGGAGAGATGCAAGGCAGGAGAGGTAACATTTTAATGGACCAACTTCTGCTGGGGAGAGAGACAAGTTTTTGAGCTACACAGAATTCCTCAAGTCTGAAAAAGGTCCTCTGTCACATCTACATACAAGGTCAAAAAGATAGGAGTTAGCAGATGTCCCAAGGAACCATTCAAGGTGAAGTGTCCCATTCATACCCTATGGTTAAAGCACAAAAAGAGTTCAGTGCATTACAGATTATTTTAATAAGCCATAAATCCAGGGTCTCTATTAAGGCCATGATTTTTAGTGTCAAGCATAATTATGAATTTAAGCTTCTAGGCTTGTCTTTTGAAAGGGTTGTCCAGATTTCCTTTGAGGACAAGAACTAAGATGTCAGGTATAGAGTGTTGGCTTTGTGAAGACTGTTTGCCCATACATGATACAGTGGTTTTGCCTTTCACCATTTTACCATGTGAGGTCCTTGGGGAACAGAGCGATTGTTTAGTTTAACCCACTTAGCTGCATTTAGTGCTCTGAATTAGGTACACCACATGTTGTAACAGTCACATGTAGGAAATCACTCTATAGCTGACCTATCCATCCTCATCCCCAAAGGAACCCTGCCAAACACTTTCAAAAAATGATAACCTTGTGAGGCAGGGAAGTATTATTCCCATTTTACAGATGGAGAACTGAGGCACAGCATAATTTTCCTAAGGTCAAGCAGTGGCAGAGCTGGAACTGAGATAGCTCTGTAGCCAGTGTTTGGCAAGAAGTCAAAATAGCTGATTACCTACATTTCTTGCAGCCTTAGACTCTATTATATGTGAACTCTGATTTTTCCCATCATGAGACCATCCTTGGAGCATCAGCCAAAAGTCACCCTGCTTTTTCTCCTAATTGCACTGAGGTAGCACTTCTCCTCAGTGGCTTATTTCAGAGTTTCCATTTCTGTAAAGCCATTTTCCCTCATCAGTGATCTCAACAACATGGGCAGCACTAAATATGAATCACATTACGTGCTTCCATGTTCACTGTAAGAAGTATAGACAATGTCATGAAAATCCAGCTCACTTCCTTATGGACACAACAGGGCCCCACAAGTCACGAGGCGGACCCTTCTCCTATATGGTTATTCCTGTCTCCATGGCACAAGGGGAGGACAAACTGGAGGATAAAGCAGAGATATTGATTGGCTCCTGGAATCTATGACCACAGCAGTCTGACTGTGAGCCAGGCTAAGTGGGACATTTCTCCGTTACTACGTCCTGAAAAGGGCATTATCTCTTCTGGATTGAACAAAGAGGGCTCTCAACGGTTGGACTCTGCCTGAGAAGCAAGGTGCCAGTTTGAGTGTCTGAATTCCCTGTTATCCGATCCAAGGGTTTGACTATACAAAACCAACTCTGTTGGATTCTCTTCTATCCAGCTGCGTCTCTTGATTCCTTAAAATTAAGGCGGCAATTAAACTATACCCCCCCTGCAGCCTCTCAGTGGTTCAATACCTTTTGGTTGACGCACATGTCCTAGCCCAAGAATACCGGGAAACATATCCAGTCCCATCCTAATATTAGTGGAGTGGTGGTTTTCAACAAATCTCACCATCAAAGAGGTCTTAAATTGCCTATTGCCAGCTAGACTAGTTGGTAGGATACATGAATATGGCCAACAGGTGCCCACTGGTTCTCAGACCAAGGCCTGACTGTACCTGGAATGTATGGGGGTCTGGCTCCCTGTACACAGCACATGGATCAATAGTTTGAAGGCTCCAAGCCAGAGAGTTTTAACCTACAGTAACACAGGGGGGCTCATAATTACATTCCATGTAGGGGATGCACCCAATAATACAGTGAGAAAAAGATAATAGGATTTCCTCATGCCACAGCTTCCCAGGGCTTGACAAGAACTTTTCCTCATGAAGGAAACATAGACTGAGGCAGATGTGAAGAATTCTCCTCAACCCACCTGCCTTTCTCTCTTGGAGGAGACCAACAACTTGCCTTCTCATGGTATTGATCCAACACAATGCACCCTGAAAATGGAGAGCAAACCAATTTGCTGCTTCCTAAACTAGGCACTACATGTAAGGGTCTATCAAACACTTGCTTCCTGGTTCATTCATCAACACTTTCTCCTCTTGGATGCAAGTTGATCCTTGGCCACACTGTTACTCACTTGAAAATCATTTCTTCTCTGATGACAAGTTCTTTTAACATAGGAAATTCCATTTAAAAAAAAAAAAAACCTTAGATGTGCCTGTGTTTTAATAACATGAAACTGCTTGGCTAGGTGGCATCAGAACACTTCATTTGCACCCCTCATGAAGTTCGTAGGAGAGCATTTTTTTCCTGGGACTCTCTTAGCTTATACAACACACAGCAAATAAATCACAAGCACCCGCAGAGCCCTACCTCATTCACTGCATCCAATTAGCTTTGCATGCCCTGTCACTATATTCCTCATTGCACAGTTGCCACACATGGCATTTTCCATAGGTGTGCAGCTGTGCCAGCAGTGATAAACGTCCATGCAAAATGCCACGTGCATGCCCAATATGCTTCCCTAGGTGTCATAACACCATCAACACAAAAACCTTTTCTCCCAGAACCCACAAAAGACAAAACTTTTGGTGAGATAAGGACTGGCATGGCTAATGGCTTACTTTATTTAAGCAAGGTCTAGGTGTAGAAAGTTAAGTCACGGGGGGGCAGCATATTGTTCTCCATGTTATGGAAGTGTCAGTGTAGCTATTTGTGATGCACCTGCTATTACTCTCTCTCACACACACATGCACGCCCCTTTCAGGCTGAAGGCTCGGGTCCTTCTCCTCATCTGCACAGTTCGAATTAATTATACACTTTAATTTCATGAATTATTAATTTGATTCTGACTCGGCAGCTTATGATTACCCAACGCTACAGACTATACAATTCCAGCTTCATTAAAACATCACCAGCTGCCTGAGAGACAGACATTAAATAGGGGAGAGTAATAATAAAATTAAGCTCTCTGTGCATAGCAACCAAGTCCTCCAAGCTTCATGCAGCAGAGGGTCTGCCACTCGCTGGGCCAGAATGGTAAATAGATCCTTCTGAGGCTGCTTATTTTGTTTCACAGACCTTGGCTCTGTGCATAGCAGCCTTAGATGGTGCAGGCTGGTTTAACAGGCTCTCCTCACTATCTACTATTGCCACCCCATTTTTCACTGATCGCTGGCTGGTCCTGGACACAGTATGTTCATTCAGACCCACCTCCCCCGTGCATCTGCTTGGTACTATGGGTCTGCCTGAGCAACCTGACTATTGCCACGCTACCATCATGTGTGCTACTCACCCATCCTAATGCGTCATTGGCACCACTGAATGCTAAGGGACCTGACCAGCACTTTAAGTGCAGCTGGGGCCCAGGAGTGAAGAAGATAAAGAGAAGGCAGGTCTTTTATTTCACTGGTTCCACCTATGTCCATGTGTGGTGGGGTGGAGAGCAGCAGAGTAAAGCTACCTGTCCCAAAATGAACCATACCAAGAAGCCGATGGCGAGGCAGATTTGTCCCATCTCCCCCACCCCACCCCCTTGCACGTTTCCTCCAGCCAGTAATTCAATAGGATCCCAATGCAACAGGAACTAATTGCGCTAAACACTGCATTGCAAAAATCCAGTCAGGAACGGAATTTTGCTCGCCTCTTCCTTCTGCCAGCACCTCCCAGTTCCTTGCCAAGTACAAACACAGGATCCCCAAAAGGGTAGTTCTGCCTGTCTCTCCCTGTGACCATTTCTCCATCACCCTACCATCCAGCAAGCAAAACCAGAGTCCTCTCTAGATTAAAGTCACCTCCATATAAACAACAACAAAGCTCTGCCTCCCAGCAACTCTTTGGCAAAACAATTTATAGAAGGAAAATGTCGGGATTTAGACATTCCATTTAGCTGCTTCAGAAATCTAAGGACCCCAAACCTTGTGGGATTTGAAAAAAATCGATGGAATTAATTAAGGGAGATGTCCAGTGCTCTCCACTAAGTAATCAGCAGGTACAGGAGACCTGAAATTCTATAAAGAAAAATGGAAAGGGATGACATTGAGGGAGGCAGCGGGGATTAAAAAATGAGCATCCAAGCAGCCAAGGCGCACACCCATTGATCGCTGCATTAGGGATTAAGGCTTCAGTGAGCAGCCAGAAGATTCGGTAGCAGAAAATGGTTACAGAGGATGAGCATGAGCACAGCAGATATATATATAACCTCTGACAGGCAGGCATGACCGAGACAGAGGACACCTCTCTCTAGTCAGTCTTAGCACAGGAAGTTGGGTTTGTGTGTTTTTTGATGGGCAGTAGGCAGTTCCCAGGAAGCCGTTTTGCTTACTCTGGAATCTCCCCCTGCCCTTTCACACATGCAGACCCCCTGAAGTCTTTGCTTTACCCCATTACATATCCCGCCCCTCCCACCACACCCTGGAGCACAGGCTCTACCAGGATCCATAGAGGATATCTGGTGCAGGACACAATTCAAGGTGCATGTCAGTGGGGGAAGCCAGTGACTGGGAAGGCAATACAGCACATCAAACCCTTGGAGCAAGCAAGGAGCGGGGTCTGGACATAGACAGGAGACAGACAGTGCAGAGATGACCAAGTCCTGGAAAAAAGCAACTGACAGAGAGAGGTCCATGAGTGACTTACACGCAGAGTGCTCACCTGGGATACAGAGCATTCAGACACCATCCTGTAAAAGAACCCTGCCGCACTCCACTTTGCCATCCCAGATGGAGCAGAACTAGAAAGGTGACCAGTGACTCCATGAACTAAACAGCAGGTTACCAGTACTTGCAGGACAGTTCAATGGTTAGGGTGCTGTCTGGAGACCTGGGTTCAAGTCCCATCTATGCCACAGCCTCCCTGCAGGACCCAGCTAAGTCTCTCTGGGCTTGCCCTGTCTCTCAGAATGGTGTTAGGATAAGTACTGTGAGGTGCCGAAGACACTGTAACAACAGTAATGGTGGTTATGTAAGGCCTTAGACAGAATGCTGTTAGCACATGTTAAAATCCAGATAGCTCAACTTATCTTTCCACATTAAATAATGCAGCTTACCATTGAATAAACTGTTGAAGGAAGACCATGGCCAGACCATGTCTGCAATGAGTACATGATCAACACCCCAGCCCCTCAACTGGTTTTTAATGTAACAGGTCATCCCACAGTCCTTATCTAAACTACTATGCAACATCTTGGCCACCTGTCAATGCTGCCCTCTGTGCTTAAGAGAGCTTCTCTTTTCTTCAACAAATATTCCAGTTTGCAAACTACCGATGGGAATTTAAAACACATGGGTGGAAATTTTCTCTTCCAGCCAGCTGCCCCAGACAGACACTTTTGGGGAAAGTTTGGGCCCAAATGGTTCCATTGTTTCTGAGAATGAGGCTAGGAAAAAGCCATTGTTTTGCTCATGCCTTCCTTTAAAAAGCTCTAGTGCATCCCATGCTTTAGAGCAGGGACTAGAAATTTAGCAGGGAGAGGGAGACATAAACTGGGACCAGGAGTTGGAAATAGCACTGGCTGGATAAAGAGATGTAATGGGAACCAGGATGGGAGATGTCTAGGAAACCTTAATTCAACCCCTTTCTCGCCAGGACCATGCAGCTATTCAACATCTTCTTTTCTCCTCATTGTTCAGTCAGTGGCTCCAGGCCTTGTTCACTGCACACTGTTCAAACCCCATTCTGCAACTAGAATTATTCTCTTCATGGGATTTTTTTATGGTGTTCATCACTAATACCTGTGCACCTCTAATCCATTAATTTATCTACACAACCCCACTATTATCATGCCCATTTTACAGATGAGACACAGAGAGGTTAAAGGTCAAAAGTATTCACTAGTTTTGGGCGCCCAGTTTGAGAAACCTAGGACCTGTTTTATCTGAGTACTTAGCATTATAGTACTTTACATGTTCAAAGCCCAACTCCCACTGACTTCAGATGCACCTGTGAGCGTTCAGAACTTCTGCAAATCACACTGAGGGTCTTATGCTAGGTACCCAGATGATAATGAACATGCAACTGGAGGCCAGCTATAGAAAGCACAGGTTAACCAACTTGCCCAAGATCATACAATAACTCAGTGGCAGAGACAGGACTACAACCCAATTCTCCAGCATTCAGCAGCCTCAGTGAAGAGAGACTGTCCTTCCTTTTCCTGTATTCCCTGCCTCATTCACTACAACACATTGCCTCTTCTGCAACAAACAACGCACTGGTCTACAGAGCAGAGCCTCCTTCATTTCATGGCCCTGATCCACCTTCAGAACTACGCACTGAGGCAGGGGTCCCATGGGGTCTGAGATCAAGTCTGTACCAGAGGCGTAGCTGGTGCCTGGCCCAAGTCCCAGCACCAGTGCCCCGAGTGCCCTGCGAGGTCCCTGCCTCTCCCAGATCCCTGGCCAGGAGAGGCAGGTGCTGCCACAGGCAGCCTGGTCCTGGATCTGGACCGGGTTACCTGTGGTGGCACCTGCCTCTCCCTGCCAGAGATCCAGGGCTGGGCTGTCAGTGGGGCCCCGAGAATGGATTGGGCCTAGGGCACCAAATCAGACCCAGGGGGCAGGGCCCGGGCCTTTTCCCAGGGCACTGGTGCTCCTGATTTGTACCACAACACTCAAAACTCTTCATAAAGGGGTTAAATTAATGTTGCACAGACAATCACTGCTGAGGCATTTTCTACCTTTTGAGTGCCTGACCTTTGCAATCATCATAAAATTCTTTGCACATAGCTTTTTTGTTGGTAATTGTAAATAGCCATCCGCGGGGGTATTTTTGATCAGTGTTGCAACTTGCCAGGCTTAACAGCAGCCTCAAGAAATGAGACTAGGGAACTGGGATGGGGCACATCTCTGGCCTGGTGAAGATGACGCTCTGGACACCAGAGGGCAAGTTTGGGGCGAGCGCTCTCCCAAAGCCAGGGTTGGTAGTCTGTAAAGCACGTGCACTGGGAAAGCAGCAGACGTAGCCGCTATGTCATGCAATGAGACAAACCCCATGGACAGCAACACCCAACTCTGCCGCTCCTCTGCCTCACCTTTCCTTCCTGGGCAAGAGAGGGAAGAATAGCAATCACTGGAACATTTCAATGAAAAACCTCAATCCCTAGCCCCACAACAGTTTTGGCTGCAAGCTGCTAAGCCCAGCATCTTTGGAGCTCACAGGCCTAAGTCCAGTGATTCACCACCAGGTTGCCCGTGCTTCATAAACATGCATCATTCCAAGTCATTGCAGGCTAAATGGCAGTTGTGCCAGAAGAGCTTTTAAGCCAGCACACACTCCTGTGACAATATCTCTGCCAGGCTCTGACTGGACGTTCACTTGACATGACAAAGGCAAGCTCTTCAGGGCACTTTATTAACACAAGCAGATGGAGAATTCCTGAGATCAAGCTCTGTTTCTTCCTGCCCAGCCCCACTTCTTATTTCATCATGATCGGTTCTCAGTGGTTTCTCCTCCATGCATGACCTCTGTATGGCAAAGCACAAAACAGAACGCACACCAGTAAGTCCCAGAGCCTGAGTCTACAAACTAGGGCTTGCCATGATTTGCTCAACACAGCCTGAGACATTCCCACTTGTGCTGTAGCTTGGCCTCTGAGACCTCGCCCCCCCCCCCCCCGCCACTGGGTTTCAAATACCAAGTAGGAATATCTACAATCATGGCTACTTTTGGCATCATAGCATAAGCCCGATTCTGCAAAACCAAGCTCTGAAGACACATTGCCATGGTGGGTTTTGGTTTGTTTTCTGTCCCGTCCCCTGTCCCCCCCCCCCCCATTGTAGACAGCACTGTAGGCTCATATCCTCAAAGGAAACCATCATGGGAGATGGACACCTCAATCTCTTTGAGGATCTGGGCATTAGATACTCCCCTCCTGATGATCCTTTCTGACTTAGCAGCTGTCATTGGTTTTAAACACCTGGGCTCAAGAGCCTTTCTCCATTCAAGGAAGAAGTGGGGACTGCTAACCACAGCTGGAAGGGGAAATGGATAGAATTGGAGGGGGGAATGTTGTTCCCCTCTTTCCCCAGCCCTTACCCCAGAATCCAGCACCATGTCACAGAAACCAGGCCATCCTGAGACAGAATTTACATCCAGTGGGTGGCAAAGACATATTGTGCTGCTCCTTCCCCTGAGAAGCTTCTGCCTTCTATCCTCAGTTGTGGGCTGGGAGTCAGAGTAGGACTCCTGTGTTCTAATTCTCACTCTGCCACCGAATCACTGCATGTCCCTGGGGCAGTCCCTTTTCACTCTTCTGTCCCAACCTTACGCATCTGTAAAATGGAATTAATGATACCTGCCTACCATGAATACTGGGAGTGAACATCTGTGCAGTGATTCGAACATATTAAGTATAACTAAAAGTGCTAAACATCAACAGCCACAAATCCTTCAGAGGCAGAAGTGAGCCCAAAGATAAACCACGTCATGCCCTGAGCAAGTAGAAACCATGCCAAGATCACCTTGCCTTGAAAGAGCTCCTTGGGAAGCTCACAGGTGTGCAGTGATCCAAAAATTGTTGGATACGTTTTATAATACAACCCATAAAAAAGCCCTAAGACAGAATGAGCCCATACATTCAACACTCGACAGCTTCCAGCCTCCTCCCCTCTTCATCTTACTGCAGCACAGAGCCAAATGGAGAATGACACTGGATTTTTGGATCTTCAGTCTTCTAGGAGATGGTGGCCACTCTATATTCAGCAGAATTAGTTGCTCTGAAAAGTACAATAGCAATAACAACAATAAAAAACGGGAGCAATCTCCCATAGGACAAGGATTAGTGGAACAACTGGAAATGTTCAACTTGATTATAATGCTTTACGAAAAGGTCATTGTGAGATTTCAGAACTTTACCTTGAGGATGTTAATTCTGTTCTAAGGATGAAATGGAAAGAGTCAGTTTGCCCCAGCGTGCAGCGCCTGCATCACTCTGATCACATTTCACAGGCCGGCAGCAGGCTGTAAGCTTCAGAAATAACAGACACACGCCCACAAACGTGTGTGTGTGTGGCAATACCTTTGCAGCCAACAAACTGGCCGTTATCATTTTCACCAAAAAGGAGTCTGTCAATTTTATTTAATTATCTGCTTTTTTATTTTATTTTATTTAATTCAAGCTGCTAGCTGCTGCATTTCTGCATCAGAAATGGCCCGGGGAACCCAAAAGGTAGTGGCCAGATATGGTAAACATGGCAGACAGTTAATTCTAACGCTATGTCTATACTGGTCATCAGTATGCTCTTTTGGGTGCAATTAAGTGGTCTTTCAAGATCGCTCAATCGCTCTGGAGTCCACAAAAAATTCTAGTCCCAGAAGGAGTGTAGCACTAAGGCAAATGGACAACATTGCCATTCACATTAGCGCAGTGTGTAGGGAGGGGGTAAGTGGACATTAGTAAGGCGACAGGAGATACACAAGATATTTTATGTACCTTGCAAATCTCCTGTCAACTGCCACCAAAATATGCAGCAAGTGTAGACAAGGGTTCAGTCTGCATGAGCTACAGAGCCAGGACTACAACACCCCATGTTTCCGGAAAGGATGTGATACATAGTGTTAACCACAGTCTCTTAGGTTACTTACAGCTTGGACTGCAAACTGCTTGGGGCAGAGACTGTCTCTGTGGTTGCCCAGTGCTTAACCCAAGGAGATATTACTGTAATACAATAATAAATCATTATAAGACTCTCAGCAATCATCTCTGCCTCAGCATTCTCAGAAAGGAATATTTCCACTTGACAAGAAATTTCTGTTTGTTATACAAGTGCTCATGGACCCTAAAATGACCCCAATTTACCAACTTATGACGCTACCGAGGTAGTGCTTCTTGGCAGGGCATTGCTCAGTGCTAACTCAGAGACAAGCGTACCAACTCTTGAGCCAGCTTTTTCCAGTACCTTTCCCATCCTTGAAGGTTGCCCTTTCAAGTCTCAAGTGATGTAAGCAGGAGAGCTGTGGTGAAATCACAACCTGAAGTGGCTGTGTAGCTGGAAACCCCAAAACACAACTCTGTCTAATCACCCACCCAGTCCAAACCCCCCGCCCCCGGCAGAAGCGCAAGCACGCGGGGTGTTTTCTTTCATAAACTACACCCCAGTGTCATTGTAAATCTAACATAATTGAAAGTGACATTGCCCAAGGTGACAGGCCTAAAAATTAAGCTCATCATAAGGTTTCCCCCCCCCCCTCAATGTTAAAGATGCATTCCCGATGCTGATCTTTTGGCTCTTGAAAGGAGTGCCTACAAGGGTATAAACACTGGTGATGCAAAACCATGGAGTGTTTTCGAAGCAGGCTAATGCTTCGCTCCCCTTCTTGTAAGCAGCGAGCCCTCTGAAACATTCAAGAGTGGCTCAAATGCCAGGGAAGCCTGCAGCTATATCATTGCAGGCTGAGATCTCACAAGCTATATGGGGCTGCTGTCTGAACAAGGAGCCACCATGAAAATCAACAGAGAGGTGAAAAGGAGAGACATTGGTGACTCAGGGTGGGGATCCTCTTTCCTCCAAATCAGTACTAAGCCAATGCCACACAACAGAGCCAGGGGCCTGAGCTCTGCCACTTCTTTCTGACAAGATATATGCCAAGTCTGAGACCACTCATAGCCGGTAAAGATCCATTGGTCTACTGCATGAGAAAGTAATAAGGCTGCAAAAGAATTGAGGAATAGGTCCAGCCAGTTTCAGCGGTGATCTCCGCTTCCCCTCGCAAACTGTCCACATGGCACTTTGCAAGAAAAAAAGGGATGTGCGTTATTATGAAGCCTGTGTACCATAGAACAGCTACTTCGCTCTTTCCACAAGGAGATGCATTTCAGTAGCGGGGAAATGTGATGCAGCATGAAGCTCTTCAGGGCTGCAAGAGGCTGCGTTAGTGAAACTATTATTTTCTGATGCCTCCTGATGAGCCTTGAGTCCAGGGACAGTATGATGCTCGTGCACAAGCTAAACTACAGCTAGTGGATCCCCGCGACTACAGCAGGCTTCCCTTTCAACTAAAGCTGACTGTAAACACATTTGGTAGAGCGATGCCTGTTCAAAGCTAAGATGGATGGAATAAACACCTCAGTTTGTTCCTTCAGCTGAGACGAGCCCACAAGGTATGTAGACTGTGCACCTCAAGTTTGTTTGTACTAACTTTCTGGAACCCTCATACACACCTGCTGCGGAGACACAGTGCTGCATTCCCCACCACTGTAGCCCAGCTCTGAAGAACTCCCAGCTGCTGCTTAAAGATATTTTTGGCTGCGTTATTTATTGGAACACCTGCCTGTGAGTCCACGACAGAGCAGAACCTGGGCATACAGGCAGCTGCATTGGGGAAATTTGGACATTTTCCACCAGAACATTGGGGAGTGCAAACGCAGATGTGACCAGCAAGGATCCTTTCTTTCACTGAAGCCTCTAGCAAAACAAAAACAAAGCGGACTCCCCTCTTAGCATGTCACTGTTCCACGTACAGAGCCGAATCCTGCGCACCCTCCTCACAGGACCAGCCACAGCACACTTCTACTCTGGAACGCTCAGGGAATAATTAGGGAGGGCCTGTCGACTTTGGAATTCACTCTCCCCTGTGCTGCCTATGCATGGACATAGCTCCATAATTAGGCTTGAGTCATGCTTTCATCTCAAAACAGGGATTGAGACATTGTGTTACACGCTTCCTCCCACAAAACAGCAGCACTTGTTCTTTGGGCCTGAACTGAATATTCACAATACTTCCAAGGAAATCCATTCATTGCTTTAGGAGTTAAAACTCCTTTTAAAAATGGGTCCCATCAGAAAGCTGTGTCACAGACTACCAGTCATTGTCCTGAACAATCTAAGGCCTGCTCTGCGTTGCAGAGGAGCTTGCATAACTCCCGTGAACTTCGTAAGTTCCCATCTTCACTGCGCTGCACCGATGGGAAATATGCTTTTGTTGACACAATGCTACACCATTTCAGAGGTGGTTTAATTATATCGATTTCTGGATCGACTGAGCTTGTCTTTACTGACCTCTCAGTTGATCCAGAAAAGGCTATCTGGCAACAACAGATCTGCCACCGTCAATGTAGACATACCTTAGGCTTAAACATTGTTTAGCACCACTGAAACTGACAGCCCTCCAAGAGCTGGGTGGATCTGGTGCAGCAGGTGGCCCTTGAGAAGAAACAGCCAGGGCTAATGACCATCATTTCCCCCGTTATTCCTCAAAACTCCAGCTTTCTCCTTTAGCAGACAATGCAGAATGATGTTCTTCAGAAACATTCATGCAAGAACTGCCCTTTTTCAAAACGGCTGCCACCTGCTGCCTTCCTCAGGGAACTTAGGCCAGTGGTTGTCAACCACTGTGTCAGGACATGTTACTGTGTTGCCACACAGTGGTAAACGTGGTGAAGAAACCAGGGAGATGGCTGGATTTCACCTAGGGGAGGTGGACTGGTGTGTCCTGTAGAGTCACAACATGTCACCAACACCACCATGCTGCAACCCACAAAAGGCTAAGAACCGCTGGCTTAGGCCACATGAAGGACAGCCATCCCTTCTCTACATCTCTGGTCTTCTCTCTCTGCCTCCCCACAGCCTGAGCCTGGGGGGCCACGGTCTTCGCTGAGGGCAGCTTATCTCTCTCCCACTGGGAAGAATGGGGGCAATGGCCATCTTTGCTAATGACAGCCAGGAGTCTCCCACAGGGGGGAGGGTTTCCTGGGGTTGTGCTGGGGGTGATGCAAAGCCTCTATAAAACCAGCTTCACTGGCCAATGCACCAAGCAAGTGTGGGCACTTCTCAAGTGCACAAAGCACATTGCGCTACAGCACCTGGCTCTAGACATAAACACAAAAAGAAGAGATTTCAGGCTGTTGCACTATCTCTACAAAGGGCTAGGGATGTCACCCAGGCAGAACGCCAGTGGAGCTCCATGAATTCACATCTGCATAGATCTGGCTAGTGCACCCACACATGGGCAGCACCCCTACCACACAGGGCATCAGCTCAAATGCATGGGTTAATGCAGTGGTTCCCAACCTTTTTCAGGCTGGGACCCCTTTTTAACAACAACAAAAACCAACAACAAACTTTGCAGCTCCCCCCCCCCCCCGGCTGATTATGTAATCTGGCCCGTGCAGGCAGACTCTGGCCTGTGCCACTCTGGCCGCGCTGCTGGGACAGCCAGCAGCCAGCGCCACCGCCACCATGGCCCGTGCCGC
Organism: Podocnemis expansa; assembly: GCA_007922195.1. Taxonomy (NCBI): domain Eukaryota; kingdom Metazoa; phylum Chordata; order Testudines; family Podocnemididae; genus Podocnemis; species Podocnemis expansa. The sequence continues at coordinate 7,356,607 of ML682061.1, read as the reverse complement.
TGGGGAACCGAGCTGCAGCAGCCATGGCCCCCTGCCCTTGCCCTCCTAGGAAGTTGCCGCGGCCCCATCCCCCTGCTGGGATCTGGCCATAGGCAGAGAGAGGCAGCCCTGGTGGGGAGCATCAGGGCTGCAGCTGGATTCTAGCCCCAATAGGGAGAGGCTCCGCAGACCCCCTGCAACATGTCCCCAGACCACCAGGGGTCCCCAGACCCCAGGTTGGGAACCACTGGGTTAATGTTAAGACACCAAGGAGCAGCTGCAATAAAAAAATCTTTTCCTAGACAACATTCCCCCTGGTATACAGGGCAACAAAGCACTCTTGTGAGGCAACCTGCATGGAACAAGATCTGGAGAAGAGAACTAGGTGGTGGGAAGAGGAAAAATAAAGGAAGAGGAGGACAGCAGAGAAAGGCAAATGCTGAGAACAAGCACCACTGCAAAAGACAGACAGTCTCTGGCTCCTATCTGCCTCGGAGCCCCAGGGACACATAGATGAGCTAAAGGGATTGGTCCCACAGGGACATGGAGATAGCTAGTGTAGAGAATGGAAGTGCAGGAAACAAAGTCACTTCCACTTCTTTTATTCCCTCTTCTTTATTTATGGATGCAGCATGTAACTGAACCAGTCCCCAACCCCTGTATTGAATAATCCCTCTTCTTTCTCCTCCCTCCACCCCCCAATCCTTCAGTTCTCTCTGAAATGAACCAGGAAAAAAGGCATCTAAAAATAAAGGCTGGGCCAGAGTGTGTGCTGCTCGGTTGGGCTCCCGTGCTTGCAGATCTGCTTATTTTGGCCTCTCTCTTCCCAGAGATAAAGCAGCTAACAGCCTGTTATCAGCCAGTCAGTGAAAATGTGCTCCAGCCTGATTAGGCCTCAGTCTTTGCCAAGGTTATAAACAGCCGTTATCGTTTTCCCAAACAGAATAATCCGGACAGTATCAGTTCAGAAACATATGGGCCACACAGTGAAGATAGCCGCTGACGGACACTTCATTTTAATTGTAACGAGTGGGTAGCAGCCGCCCGCAAACAACAGACACAACTGCCCGATTGGCAGTGGGTCCTCTTCTCACTCCCTCCCCACCTCCAGGCTTTCCCTTTGCTTCCTTTTTCTCCTCCCTGTTTTCAAAAGCACATGCTTCTTTTCTCCTCTGAATGCTACAACCAACAAGGCTGGGCCCATCCATTACTGATCACAGAGCGCCCCTGTCTGCCAAGAGAAACGGCCATGGCTTTTGCGGTGTATTTATAAAACAAGAGGAAAATGTTTCATTCCTTTCTCACCCCTGTAATATACAACCCCATATCCAAACGGACATTCCCAAAAACTACACCTTATTACCCCATTCTCAGTCCTCAGTTAGAAAGCCAGACCAGATAACTGGATGGATAAGGACACAGACAGCTCCTTCCTCAACTCCATATTCCAAGATCTAAATAAAAAGCAGGCAGAAGCTGAAAATTTTACCACCAAATTTTCTTGCACTGGTTTTCAAAAGCTAAGGAACTGAAGGCTTGTGTAAAGGATGCCTTCTGAAGCCCCATACACTATGTGGATCTGAAAGTGTTTACATACATTGATTAGTTATACTACCTAGTCCCCTCCCCTCCAGCAAGGAAAGTAAGATTTATTGCCCCCATTTTACAGATACGGAAAAGAAAAGTACATAGAGGTGAAGATCAGGTTTTTAAAAAGCGGATACTGATTCTGGATGATTTCAATTATAGGTACCAATCTCAGATATCCAGGACTTGATTCAGAATAGCACAGATCTCAAAACCCCCACAGTGCTCCCCACTACTGGGAAATCAAGATGAAGGCACCCCAATCGGTGGCTGCTTTGGGACTTTATTGGCAAGTGATTTCACCCAGTCCACATGGGCATTCAAACCACACGGGCTGCTGCAGTGTCCATCACAGACACCATGTCAGGGCTGGTCCATGAGGCTGGGAAAGAACCACTTTACAGGGATTTTGCTGCTTCGTATCTTTTGGCTGCAGCAGCGTCCAAAGCTGGACTTTTCATTTGAGATGAAAGGTGATGTGTCATGATAAAAAAAAATGCCCTATTTTAAAGATAAAGTCTCTCCACCCCCCCTGCACACACTTCCCATCCTTGTGCCACCATCGGTGCCTTAGAATAGGCTTAGAACCAGATTCCGCTGTCACCTGCACCAGTGTAAAAGAGGAGTAACTGCACAGAGCAAGGTGAATGTATAACATACATTGACCACCTGTGTACTAGTGACTAATCCATGTAGAGAAGTTTGTAAGTCTGCTTGCAGTTCTCTAGCTCAGGCAGTAAAAGGTTCATTCCTTTAGACCTAAAAGTCTTGGGCTCCACCCCAGTGGCCACCAGGGGGCACCAAGTAACAGAAGTCCAGAGAAGATGGGGAGGTGGATAAACTTCCCAAATCAAGTGCCCTTGGAAAAAAATAGGAAGCACTCTTGCCCACCTATGGAACAAGTTTCTTGGCCTGTGCTCCCTCCTCCTCTCCTTTAGCATATTCCCACAATGCAAGGCACAACTTGACCACACTTCAGACTACTAAAACATGACCACCAATCCCAGTGGGCTGCATGAGCAGAGCCATAACTAGGATGTCTGGTGCCTAGGGCAAGCAGCCCCAAAGGTGCCCCCCCCACACACACACACCTGGGCCCTGGTCCATCTGTGGCCCAATCCATCCCAGCAATGGGCAGCCGAATCGGGCCCCAGTACCAAGCCAGGCTGGTGCCTCCCCCCACCACCCAGCAAGTGCAGCCAGGGCCAGGCGGGGGGTTGTCTTCCTCCACTGGCTGATCACAGCCAGGGCCGGGTGGGAGTTTGTCTTCCCCTGCTGGCCGGCAAGTGCAGCCAGGGACGGGCAGGGGTCCCTTCCCTGCCAGTGGCAAAGTGCACGCAGAGCCGGGAGGGGGTGCCCTGGCTGCTCTGAGCTGGGGGGGGGGGGGCAGGGAAGTGCCCCCCAACACCCAGCTCAGTGCAGGTAAAGCAGGCGGGGAGCACCTGCCCTGGTTCCTAGAGGAGTGTGTTTTTAAGGCACCCTCTCTAATTCGCGCTTAGGGCTTTGCCCCATTTACCCGCCATAGTTACAGCCCTGTGCATGAGACATGGGTAGGGTGCGATCATGGAGAAGGGAGAACAGCAGTTTAGAAGGTGGTGTTAGGAGGGTAGGGGATGATCTCAGAGGGGGTGGGGGCACTGAATCCCATGGGTCTGAGGATCAGGGTGAGACCCGCTCAAAAGATCCAAAAAGTTCCTTAGGAGGCCCAGACCACCATCTTTGCCCCTCCCATGGGCTAGCACCTATAGAATAATGCCTCTTGGTGGTTTTTCCTCTGCTGGTGCCAGCTGGATTCCAGATCAGAGCCAAGGCAGGATATCTCATGGAGCAGCAGCTCCTCATTTCACATTCTCCAAGTGTTCTTTCTGTGTCTCCCGCCCCCACTCCCACTGTTCCCAAAAGGGGTGGCTTAGTTCAGAGAATCTTAAACACATTTGCATGCCCGAGACAAGCGCTTAGACATAAATTCACTGTAGCACAGGGGTCTCCTTTTCCTATTTTCCCATCTCTTCTTTTCTTTATGAAACCAAAATGAATTCATGGCAAGCCCTTGCAGTTCCAATGTTGTTGCATAGCACCACGAGGGATTACAAGGGATTCACGACTTTCCTTTTCTTTTCCTCTAAGCACGCAGTATCTCTAGCTTGTTTTGTTATTAAAAATACACTGAGATAATGTTTTCAGCCTCATTAGTTGCAGTAACGTCCTTGCCACTTCCCTCTCCAGACTGCCCAAGCTCCTGCACGTACCATGCCATGTCCTCACCACCCTGCAGAGAAAGTGCCAGATAAAGATGACTAAAAATTAATATAGGAAGGAGTGTTAAAACATTGGGAAGATTTAGGACAGGGCTTCGAGACATGGATGCTCTTGCACATAATCTGTATTCCAATCTCAGTGTCAGCAGAGCTGTGATCAGAATATCCAAGGTCTCATAAAAGATTCAGGGCTTATTGACTTCCCCACATTTGCTGCTGTGTCATGTTGCTCCTGCTTTCTTTCTTTTGGCCTCAGAAGAGTCCACGGCCCTTTCAAGTTGTCATCACAGACACCAAAGTGGAAGGAATTCTATTGCTGTGGACTGCTATATGACACCCAAAAGTGCCACAGAAGAACCTTACCTGTTTAACTCAGCAATTCTTTCACATCTTCTCTCCTTTCCAGCTCTGACTCAGAAGGAAAGGCATGTAAAAGGAGAGTTAGTTCAGACGACGATTCTCTCTCCATGGATATATTTTTATATCAAAGATAGATTTTTCTATACACGCAAACAGAGAGGACCCTGCATGGGGGGGTGTATGTTAGGGTCTCTATATATTTTTGTTATCTAGCATGTTCAAGAACATAAGAGGATGAGTGTACGGACTGTCTGCATGTGATGGGGAAGAGTACTCTCACATCTCATTCATATTCTTCGTCCTTCTCAAACTGTGTGTGCGCATACCACAATTATAGGGAGATTATTTTCTCCCTAGCTAAAACCTCAGCAAATCTAATAGAAATCCTAATTAAAAAGGCTAACGCAGTAACAGAATGCAAAACAACTAAAGGAAGGAGACCAAATTCCACAATCGAAGTATATTCCACACGTCCCATCATAGGGGAGCCCTGACTAGAACAGCTACATTCCAGTGCTCCCTGTAGATCTGTGGGCGTCCACATGTACACAAGTGCAAGCTGTACACGGGCATACAAATACAAAGGAGAAAAGCAGATAGTCACGCAGATACAGACACACTGTGCAGAGAGAGACATGGACCTACACTAATATGCAAAGGCACCTGCATTTGTTATGGTGACCACTTTCCCCCGCAACCCTAAGTAAGCATCTGGATGTTACGAGGTCAAATTCACGGCTATTTTAGTTCAAGACAAATACTTGGCATGAGAATTTAATAGCCAGGGAGGAAAACCCAAAGCTAGGTCCATCAAATGCTATGACACCTTAGGATTTGCTTCTCTGCATTGAATCATTGCAGAGGGAACTCCCAAGAGGAAATCTCCACAGCTTTAAGGTCACTTTACAACACAGAAGTGTCACAGAGTGAATCTGGAGGCTCAGAGAACCAAGCCCATTCGAACGCATTACTATTTAGCCACAGCCTTCAAGACTAGTCCCTGAAATCAGCTAAAGAGGCATTCCCCTTAAATGTGTAATTATTTATATAATCATTTACTCGCCTGGTACTTTGTACACACACATGCAATAGCATGTGTAAATTACATATTTAACACGTAGTGTAAAAACCAGTGTTTTTCAAACTTTTTTCCTTGGGACCCGTTGAAAAAAAAAAAAAAAATTTATGCCCGTGACCCAGCAATTACCTCTCTGAGCAATGCACTCCAGTCTTTTGGCAGTGGCAGCAATGGGTGCCACAACCGAGTGCTTCAGGGTCTGTGACCCAGTACTGGGTTCCAACCCTAAGTTTGAAAACCACTGGTGTAAATGATATGATGTGCACACCATATCATTTACACACTGTTTTATTGCTAGATATATATATTTATGTACGCACATATACACACACATGTGCACACGCACACACTTATTTGTGCCAGTGTAGGACCTATGATCCCCAAGGACCAGAACCTCTACTGTGCTAGGTGCTATACTATATTATAAAGATAAAATAATACATTGGTAATAATAATGTATATATAGTATACACAGGTTACACACATGTACATACTCTATATACACATGGTGTACATCAGGTCTAACCACACACTACATAACATCTATATACTTGCACACAGCATAAAATCATGTTTAGGCCAGACCAAATGGAGCACTGGCCTGTGCATATACACACAATCCCACTCATTTTATAACATGCAATGTAACACTCACCATATAAAATAATAGTGCAAAGTATGTACGTTTACTGTATATACAAGCATACAGTATATTTATGTACACCAACCTATACAACACTGCACACACCTCTGTACCTGACAGCTTAGACATTCAGTAACATAATAATATTATTTTTGAGATCAGTTAAGGTATAAAATGGGCGCTCTCTCAGTCTTTAATATTAATAAGTCTTGTAACTAGCAGTTTCTCGAAGCTCTGAATTCTTGAGCACAACTAGAAAGGGCACTTATCCTGAAAAATCTAATAAATTTACAGTTTTATATACTTCCTTCAATTGTAAAAGTCTTGTTCAATAAACTTTAAAATGCCACTATAGAGCAATAACACAGACAGTATAAACCCAGCCCTGGGAAAGCTGTGCAACCAGAAATTGTTCCCCTTTCTGCTAGAGCAATAAAGTTTTATATGTTTGAACTGACTGTAAAAAGGTTTGAATGTTGGCAACTGGGGAATAATCTGTCTTCTTTATAGTTATTATCATATTTCCCACAAGACCCCTTGGTCTGTGTCAATCCTTCTCATATATGACACCTTTGTACTGTCAGCGAAAGCAAGAATACTTTACTTTATTTTTTTTTTCTTATAGGTCTTGTATCTGTTTTCCTTCAGATTACAGAGAACAGGAATAAATTATTTGTGACACATCTTTATTGCAATATTTTACCAAACAAAGCTGGTTTGGAGCAGCACTGCATGGGGGGGGGGGGAATTATATCTGTAGATATACGAGCAAAAGATTATAGCTTTTTCCTAGACTGATTTAGAATGAGTTAAGACACAAGAAAATGCTAACACAAGAGGGGATGTGCAAAAATATTTCTGAGTGCCACAGCATTCAGTAATGCCACAATGCTGTGCTGGTGAGCACTGAGGATAACAAATTGATTCCTCGACTTCATCACAGAAAGCAACTGTAGCTATGTTCCCAGGTAGCAAATGTAAGGGTCGTCATCTCCTCAGCTCCAAAGACATCACCATTCCAGCCCTGGTGCTGACTAAGATAAACCAGAAAGGTGGGTGGAGAGGCTGGCAGCAAATGGGCACTTTAGGGCTCTTGGCTAGCTGGCTGGCAGAATTGAACTGGGTCCTGGCAGCCTGACAAAACTCTGACATAAGAAGGGACTTTCTGTCAACAGGCTATGGTCTTAGAAACCTGCTGTCCATATCCTGACAATGCATACCACTTTTTCCTCTGTTTTTGCCCCCCAATCCCCAGTTCTGTTTTAATGAAGTCATCAAAAAATCAGGGAGACCTAAGGAATTCTTCAACCATCTGATGTAATGGAATTTTCTCCCATGAAAGCTAAATGTGATGAATGCATTTTAGTCTTTAAAAGTGCCACAGGACTCCTTGCTTGTTTTGCTCAGCTAGACTAACACAGCTACCCCTCTGGAATTAAGGAACTAGTATGTGTAACCAGAGATTTCTGAAAAGATAAAGTAGGGTGCAGAGATTTAATTAATGGAGCTTGATCAGCCAATGGATCTTGCTTTCCCATGAACAGAAACTTTTAGAGAATTTATTTTTGCCATGAGACACAAATGATGACACAAACTAAAAGAGAGTTAGAGGTGCGCACTGAGCACACACACAGCTGCAGCAGACTCCATGCACATATTCATACACACTCTCCTCTACACAGACGAGTCGGCTGATCTAAGCTTCTGTGCTAACCTTTACAGAAGAAAGGTGTTGCCACCTCCTGTAATTTTAGCAGAAGTCTTGCAACTTTTAGCATTTTTTCTTAAAGCCCCGGCTTCTGGGGTCATGTGACCAAAACAGACTCTCATGCTTTTTATTTTTAACAATTCTGTTTCTGTCCTTCAGGGCTGAAGAGAAAAGCTTCAAAACGTGACCTGAGTGCAACTTCACAGCCAGAAGGCAAATAATAAAAATCAATTTTTGAAGACAATCCAACAATTTTAAAACAACTTGTGACTTTTAAGCCACAACTCATGGTTTTTGAACACTATGACAAACTGGGGTAGCCCAGTCACTGTGGGGCCCACGCTTCAGGTCTTGACAGCCAGCTGGAGCCCAGCTTTCCCACCTCCAAACCCTCAAAGTTATAGTTACCCCAATCCCTCCTGCCCTGGAGTTGGGCTCTCCAGCCTGCTGGCTGCTTGGCTGGTTGCACTAAGCCCCCTCTGCACGAGCTTGTCCTGCTACCTGTATCTCCCAGGTGCTGGCAGCAACAGCTACTAATCAGCTTTGTCCAGCTCAGCAATCCTTCGCTCTGTTCTGCTCTGCTACAACAACCACACACTCTGCTCCTAGATCCTCCTCCTCCCAACCCGACACCAAAACCTGCCCCCCTGCCTGACTGCAACAGGGGCTTTTTAATCTTCTACCCACTGATTGAAGTCAGGGGCTCCAACTGACTCCAGGGTCCTTAATTGGAGTCAGGTCCTTAATTGGCTTAGAGCAGCCCTGCCCTACTCACCCAGCAAACAGGGCTTTGCTGAGCCCGGGGCTGATACACCTGCCCTCCCCATCACTCTCCTGTAGTCACCCTCGTGTCCCGCCCCAACACCAAATGGTGAGGCCTAATCCCATCTGCGGAGTGCGAGGACCCCCAGTGGGCCAGCCTATACTCCACCCTGACTCTGCAGCCCACCGGGGACATCAGCTGGTGGCTCCTGCATGGAGCCATGACCACGGGCATGTACTTGGCACAGTTCACCCCCCCCGTCCTGACGCCTGCCCCTTCTGTGGAGTGAGGGAGACCCTGGCACACACCTACCTAGAATGTGCCAGGTTGCAGCCCCTCTTCCATCTCCTCCAGAACCTCTTATTGAGGCTCCGGCTGCACTTCTCCCCACACCTGTTCCTCTACGCACTCCCTATCCGTGGTCCCACAAAGTCGCGGGACCTCCTCGTCAACCTCCTCCTGGCTTATGCCAAGACTGACATCTATAAGACCAGAGACAGGAGGTTGGCAGGGAAAGGGGCCTGCGACTGTGGGGCCTATTTCCGGTCCCTTGTCTGTGCACACCTCTGGGCAGAGTTCCTCTGGGCAGCATCCGCTGGCTCCCTCGATAGCTTCCGGGAGCACTGGGTGCTGTCCGACGTTCTCTGCTCAGTATCTCCTTCTGAATCCCTTATTATAAACCTGTGACCCTTATGCCTCTCCCTGTTATTTCTTTAGTTGTCCCCCGCAATCTTTTGAGAAATGGCCCAGTGCCACCTCCCCTTAAGCTGGGGGAGGGGTTTTAGAAGTGGATGGGCTTGCGCCCACCCACCACCGTTTCCTTCAATAGGACCACTCTCCTGTAGCTATCAGGTTTGACTCTGTCACAACACTTAGGGCTTGCAGTACTCAGAGCTGTAACGCTGGTTTTTGCTGCCTGGGGCACATTCTGATCGGAACCCTCCCCTTGCCATTAGCGGCACTTGGAGCTGGCACCAAGAAAGCCTCCCTTTAATAGAGTGGCTCTACTGGGCTGTTCCACCCTGGGCTTTGCCCCATCGGCACCGCCGTCGTTACAGCTCTGGCAGTACTACAAACTGAAAGGGCAGCGGTAAGCTTGATACAAGCCACCACAAGAGACCAAGAGATCAAGCTTTCAGCATGGAAATTTAAGAATAGAGAAATACAAGCCAGAATGCCATGTTCACAGATTTGCAGCAGCTGCCTTTGGAGACAAGCATCAAGCACTCTCTGCTGGCCCAGGGGGAAAGGTTTCAGAGGAAAGAAATCAAGGCCTCAGTGGAAGACAAAAATTCAAAGCTCCATTCAGATGTCGGGGGGGGGGGGGGTGAGGGGGGTTGGTAGCAAAGATGGTGCGCTAGCAGAGATTGAGGAGTTAAAACAGGTGAAGGTGCAATAAATTCATAGCCTAAAGAGCAACAAGGCATCAGAAACAAGGGATTTGTCTCCAAGTTCTGAAAGAATGTAGGGATGAAGTGGATGAGCTGTTAGAAAAAAAGAGTCACCTCCTCATCAACTATTGTACTGGAAGACTGGAGAGTAGCAAGTGGCATAGTGTACCATTCAGAAATGCTGGAGAGAGCCACAGAATTACAGGCCATTGAGCATCATTTTAGTAGCAGCTAAACTGGCAGAAAAAATAGTGGAAGAAAGTAACGAAACATCTAGCTGATTCGAACAGCAAAGGTGCAAACCAGCATAGCTACCACAAAGGAAAACCATGCTTCACTAATCTATTAAAACTAGTCAACAGCACAGTAAATAAGAATAGCTAGCTAGCAAAATAGTTGGATTCTCAAAAAAAAAGTTTGAAAAGTCTCCCACAAAACGCTACCAAATAAACTTAAGTGATTGGAAGGCGAGTCATTAAACGCTGTCCTGGATTAGAAAGCAGCTAAGAGAGAGAGAATGGAACAAGGAAAAAACTATCTGTGTTCAACAGTGCAAAAGGTTAAGGTGTCTCAAAGTTCTATGCTATGCCACTGGTGTTTAATGGATGTATTTAGGACCTGGAAAAAGAGATAAGCAGTGATAAAAAAATCTGACAAAATTTTGCAGATAATGTAAAATTATTTAGGTTAGTAAAGACATGAAAAGATCGAGATGATCTTCTGAGGGACTCAAAAAAGCAAAGTGGATCTGACGCATGATGACAAATGAAATTCTGTATTGCTAAATGCAAAATAGCACATGCTGGAAGGGGTAATCTGAAGGATAGCAGAACCTCAGAGTTGTGAAAATCTCAGAAATGGAGGCTGTTCATAACTTTGAAACGTTTATTGCTCCCCACAAAATTTTATGGTTGCTCCTTTGAAAGTATACAGATGAACGTTAACTTAATAAAGCTTTGAAACTTTAGAATGCAGAAAAAAAATGCTGCTCTTAACCACCTTAAATTTAAATAAAATAAGCACAAAATGGATTTCTTACTTTGTTACATCTTTTTCTAAAACAACCCCCTTTAAGAAGTGTATGTTTTGCACAGTACTGTACTGTGTTTGTTTCAAACCCCCACTACCACCACCACCACCACTTCTGATGCTGCCTGATTGTGTAATTCCAGTTCCAAATTAGGTGTGTTCTTGACAGGTCACTTTGTAACTCTCGTGGTTGTAAGTCTGAGGTTCCACTGTACTCCACAGATATTAACTGTACCTGAAACATCTGCTCAGCACACAATGACAGTCAAAAAAAAAAAAAAAAAGGCAAACAAAATACTAGGAAATATAAGGAGAATGGAAGAGCTGTGGATTTCAAGGCCAGGAGGGATGGATGCACCATCTCATCTGACTTCCTCTATGTAGCTGAAAAGAGATGGTTCAGAGAAAGGCAATGACAGCAATTGGCACTGTGGAAAGCCTTCCGCGTGAGCAGAGGCCAAGGAAACAATCAAGCATTTAGCAGGATTCAAAAGAGGATGAGACAGAGATGGTGGGAACCCCCACAGTTACACTGGACAGAACAAAATAATTAGGAGAGATATAAACACTCATTCTCCAATCCAAGACATAAATCAGGAGGTCAGAAAGCAACTACTTCCCTGTGGCGAAGTTATTGTCCGCTATGGTTTCTTGCGCTACTGCTGCAGCAGATGGTACTGGAGACACAAATGAGATGGACCCTGATCTGACCAGACAATGGCAATTCTCACATTTCCATGGAAATGAAGTTTCAAACTCACTGGCTGTCTTATGCACTTGATTGCTGGCCCTCACTGCAGCCATGGCCATCCTTCAGCTTCTAACTCAAGTAGTTTTCCATCTGAAAGAAGCAGGACCCCACACCTCCATCCCCTGAACAAAAATGGCCATCCTCATTTGCTCCATCTGGGCTTTTCCCCATTCCCATCTCAGCTCTTGGCCAGCTTCAGGCAGCAGCCAGCAACCTGGGGAAGCAAGTCATGACAGGGGAGGAGAGAAGGAGCTGCCTGTGTGGAGGTGGCTTATAGAGGGTTTGCCTCACCCACCAGACTCAGTCCCACCATCAAGAAGCTGGAGGCTCCTTCTCTTTCCCTGAACAGCACCCTCTGTCCACTGCTACTTCCAAACCCTGAAAATTAATTACTTCCCACTTAAGAGCCACTTAAGGAAAGAGACGAGCTCATAATTACCACACAGTCCACAGATGCTAGGCAACACTTGAAGTGGCTAATGCCACTGGGAGCCCACTATTCCTCCCTCTCCCGACAAGCATAGCCAAGAGATTCAGATTATAGCCATACCCCCAGCACAAAGGACACTGGGAGATCCCAAAGAACAAGGGAAAATTCCCTTCGTACCATCAGAAGGAGGATTATACCTTATCACGAACTGCAAGTAGCATCAGTAATGGGCTCTGAATAAAGCTTTTGTTGCTACAGGAATGGATGTCCATTCCCATCTGTCTTCTCCTATATGCCACCATGAGCTTGACTGCAGGAGAAACATGCATGCATGTGCTTGGAACAAGGATGCCTAATCTTTTTGAAATAAAGCAAAACACTCAAATTTAAGGACCTACTGAAATAATTTTTAGTCAAATCACCATACCCCTGGGAACAGCAGTCCTGGCACCCAACCATCTTCTCTACAAACTTATAACGCCTCAGAGCTAACATTAACTAATCTGGATAAAGTTGCTTCAGATGGGGTTACTGAAACCATAGAGTACTGGCAAGAAGGGAGATCAAGTGCAAGTGACCCAGCAACATGATTTGTTTTCCAATGGCGGGGGGGGGGGGCACGGCATGTGAATGTGTACATAGATGCGGTGCATCACTCAGGTGCCTGGTAAGTTTCTAGGTGGAGAAGGTTGACGTAATGCTGCTTACCTCAACCTTCTGTAGCCTACGTCTCCACTGACAGAGCAGTAAATTCAAATTAAATGGTGCTGCAATTTGACAACACCACCCCTGCAAGTGACGTAGCACTGAGGTAGAAATCTACATCATGGAACCCCAGCTCTACGCCAGCTCTCCCCTACTCTCCTTTCCCACAAGGTTTGGACTTCATTGGAGGTTGTACTAAAATACACCTTCATCTTTATGACACATTGAGACTGTATGAAACACCATTTCACTTCACAGACAGGCAAACCCTCTGCCATCTCAGAGGCTAGGAAATGTGCAAACAAGAAAGCGCACAGCACAGTCACCCGCCATGCAGTCTGAGCTGTCTACAGCCATGTCAATTCAGGGTGTCAGAGCTTCACAGCTAAACATGCTCCTAACAACTTGGGTGGGATGCACAAATTGTAACCACCTCTTGCCACTAAAGAACTTGGAGGATTTTTTCATATGAACAGTACCATTAGGCTACTGAATCCACCTTCTGTTAACTACATGCTGCTCCATAAAATACTCCTTGAAATTTCACTCAGATATAGCTGCTTCCTCCCATCTAACCTACAGGGCTGTGTGCAGCATTCCTGTGCACTGCCAGGTAATTGCTGGCTTGCACCCTAGAGATGGCTGCACATCAGAAGAGGGGGAAGCAATTCTCATGGGTGGGCATAATACAAAGATTTTTTTAAATAAGAGAGATGGGGGACATTTGGACCCTAGATTTTGGTTTGGACCCGTCTCTTTGTAAAATCTATCAGTGTATAAAACAAGTTTAATTTACACTGACGCACAAGTTTGCATATACACATGCATCACACAGTGCAATTCAAGCGGGGGACATTCAAAAATGCACGATGCTGCTACCATTACTTCCGAACAAGACCCACAGTTCAATAACCAGCAATGGCCCAACTATTTTTGTCATTAAACCAGTAATCACAGCACATTCCCATCTCTCAGCACCAGGAGACCCTGCTTTCACAAGTCTGCAGGCTGCTCACATGGCGTTACTCAGATTAATCCATTCCCCAGTGGCTCACAAGCATGCTCCCAAAAAAGCCTTCCATGAAGCCTCCCCCCAGCGTTATGTGAGAAACCAGACCACCACGGGTTAAGTCCACGCTGTAATAAGCGTCTCTGTTCCAGCGTGTAGCAAGAGACCATTACCTCCTGCCACATTACCTCATTCATTTCTTATATGCGGATGGTTTATTTTCCCATGAGCACCCTGGCTCGCAGACATGGCTAGTATAAAGTCCCCTCCCTCTCCTGTATTTCTCTATCCATCACATTTAACACTCTGACAGTAACAGTCTATAATGTTTCTATTCTACAAAACCGCTCTGTCAACTCCAGGCTTCCAGAGCAGCAACTGAGGAAAATAAATAACATCAACGCCTGGGACGACAGCATCACAGCTTACTTTCTGCTGGGGGCTTTATTTTATTATAAGGGGCAGAGGAAGGGGGAGAGGAACATGCATATGGGGAAAGGGGGCTTCCCTCTCACCAGAACAAACACTAGACAGATGTAGAAGGACCTGCATGATGTTCAGACTGAGACCACTCTGACCCTGCTTTTTTTTATTTTTTCATTGAACCCGCGGCTTAGTGGGAGGCAAGGTAAGGGGCTTTACTGTACCTGGCTCCCTTTCGCCTAGCACCCCAGCAGACGTGTTTAAGTGCACCATGAAAGGCGGCCGCAGGGCTTCTCTTTGCGCTACAGGTCATTCGAGAGTCACAATCACCCTTCCCATGAAGGGAAGGTGCAGGGGCCAGCCAACTGGCTGTCTGCAGTCCATTGTTCTACAGGAACCAGAGTGAGACAGGAGTGTGCTGTGGCCCTTGTTAGCTGCTTCCCTGGGGGTTTAGTCATACCTCATACAGTGACTCCAGGCTCTTCTGATTCTCAGGTCAAGCCAGTGGCTGGTGCCAGCAATGCAGGCTGGGGTTTTAAGCACACCGCAGTGACATATGACTCTGTGAGCAGCTTCTGATGTCGTGCCTCCCTCCATTGAGAAGTGAGGAGGAGCTCAGGTGAGTTAAGAAGGTGAGGGCAGTGGGTTTCTGAAAGGAAGGGAAGCTGCATCCATGGTGACAGAGTAGTAGCACTAGCTGTTCATCTTGGCTGGGGCTGGTGCAGATATGACACTTCAAGGGGCTCCCTGACAGAAGTGGGGTTGAAGACGGACTGGCTTTCAGACCAGCTTCAAGGGCACAGAAAAAGAGAGCCCAGTTTGGCATACAAAGAGGTAGCTGTGTTAGTCTAGCCCAGCAAAAGAAACAAGGAGGCCGGTGGTACTTTTAAAGACTAACAAATTTGTTTATTGCATGAGTTTTCATGGGAGAAAATCCCACTTTGTTAGACAATGATAAAGTGGGATTTTCTCCCAAGAAAGCTTATGCGATTAATAAATTTGTTAGTCGTTAAAAGTGCCACCAGATTCCTTGTTCCATTTCAGGATGTGAAGTAGGGGTTCTTAACCTTTTAAAGGCCCGCACTCCCCTACAGGGATACATGGTAACCCCACACCCCCAAGAAAAAAAATAGTTCATTTGTCATGACTACATCATATTTGAAGTATATTCGGCGGATGTTCTGTGTTTAAATTATATGTTACTCCTGCACCTCTTGGACTCCTCTCCTGCACCCCTAGAGGGTGCGTTCACACCAGGTTACGAACACTTGACGTAAAAAGTATAGTAACCAACCTGAACTACAAAGCACCACTAGCACATCCAGGATGGACAGGGTCAGAGCAATGTAACATGGCAGAGACACCAGGGGCTCTTCTGTCAAACACTGGGCCATGGGGACTTGTTCTCTACTGTATGTTCACCAGTGCTTTGGCCAGTCCAAGGGTGAACAATCCTTGGAAGGGATGAGGTAAGACAGTCCCTGCCCCATATAGCTTAAAATTGACAAGACAGGTGCAAGTAACACCAGATGCACTGTCGAATCTGATGCGTTGGTTCTCCTGACTGACTCTTTAGGGGAGACCTGAACGAGGAGCGTGGTGACTGGGAAGCCAGTCAATGCCTCAGGGACAGATAGAAGTAATGGAGAGAGAAGGACACTATCTGCTGAACAGGTGAAGAACCTAACATTTCAGGGCACATCAACACCGTTGCCAGGAGAGTGCTTTCCAGACTGCTGCTGCTGGAGAGATGCACTCCAAGAGACAGAGTTTGGCTCCAACTGATGACAGCAAGATGGGAGTCAGGAGGGCCAAAAAGGAGGAGCCAGCAAGAATTAAGCCTTGAGCTGATCTGGAGGCTTTTTTTTTTTTTAAGACTCAGCAGGGCAAGAAAGGGCCACAATTTGTGATGTGGGTTATGACACAACTGGGTAATGGCCCTAGACACATGGGGAGAGAGAGGAAAGGATGACCTCAAGACTGAGAGTCTCTGGGCTAGGGAGGCTAGGAAAAACATTCACAGCAATAGCGGGCATTAGGGAAAAGGAGATGGGATGCCCACCCACTTTGAAAAGCAGGCCCATCCAATCTGATTTTAAGCAATTCATCCGTGCTTTAATCAGTCTCAGTTTTGCTTGTGACACAAACTTTGTGCCCACCCTTGTCAACCACAAGCCCTGCCATAAACTCCGTTCTGGCAACACCTCTGGTGGTATGTGCCCTTACTGAGTGGCAGCTGGCACCAGTCAAGCAGGACAGCATGTTGGGGGCAGGGGGCAGAGTCAAGAGGAAGGGCCTCATGGTGGGGGGGGCACGACAGATTTCTCGTGTGAATGTAGACTGGCAAGTCCTGAGCGTGTCCATGAAACCAGAATCGGTGTGACAAGGAAGTTATGCACAACACCTGTTACCCCATCCACACTGGACCCTGCCAGCTCTGCACTTGTCAAGAATGACTTGGATTCAAATCACACCTAGAGACTCACAACCGCAATTTATTCATATAACAGTAACAATGAGGATAAAAGTGCTCTACTCTCTACACACCTGTGATCAGAATTACTAATCCATTTAAATAATCCACTCTGGCTAGCAGTCTAGTAGCCTCTGGGCCTCTTCTGTCTCCTTTCACTCTTTGTAAAGTCTCAAAGCTGAAATCTAGCTTTTTCCCCTCTAGTGAGCAAATCACTGTGGCTGGGTTCAACCTGGGCTAGATGAGGACTGGACTCAACAATTGCTGCAGGGCTCAGTATTACCCGTGTCATGAAGCCAGTCATCATCAGATGTCTGGATTCTGATAAAGTAACAGCCAGGTCAGGAGACTGGCAACAGCTCTCTTGCTGTCAAGTCTGCTTCAAATAAGAGATTTCTTCATTTAAAAAATGACCAAAAATATCCAAACACAATCCACACAGAATAGATCACCACTGTAAGGAAAGACAATGACCCCTAGGGTGCTCTGCATCAAGAGCTGGACATGGGAACACAATCTAAAACTACGATTGTCTTTATCATGTGAATTTCCAAAGGGATAGCCATGTTAGTCTAGTCCAGCAAAAAAAAAAAAAAAAAAAAACCCACACCAAGGAGTCGTATGGCACCTAAAGACTAAGATTTATTTTTTGCATGAGCTTTCATGGGAGAAAATCCCACTTCATCAGCATCTGACGAAGTGGGATTTTCTTCCACGAAAGCTCATGAGAAAAATAAATCTGTCAGTCTTTAAGTGCCATGCAACTCCTTGTTTTGTTTTGTTTTTTTTATGACATAAGCCAAAGGACTAATATCTAAGATAGGTTAACATGGATTAAACACACTCTGGCTACCATGACTGGGTCATATGAGAAATGGAACTGGTTAACCGAAATAAATAAAGTTTTACATGGTCTTTTAACATGAAAAACTATATGAAAAACTGTCCTATTTGTAGGTATTATTTGTGTCTTTGTGCCTGCGTGTGTTCTTGTATTTTGAATCCAAAACAGTTAGCAAAACTGGTTGCTTAAGTTCTTCTTTTCGCTGAACAGTCTCCAAGAGCATTTTGATACTTGCACCAGAAAACTTCCCCTTTAAAAAGAATTACAAACATTCTTGATTCAAGAAAATCAGGTCTTCCTCAGACTGTCACAAACATGTAAACGTCTTCCTTTCATCACCTTATATTGGAAGCAATTGACACAATTGTCACGATGATGTTACACATTCATAAAAGGAACGGCAGGGGAAAGGGGGGCTGCAGATGCACAGGGGAAAGAAGGGAGCATATCCAAGAGACATTCTCTGCTAAGATGTGGTTTTCATTATAAACAGTTTAGAATACTGGAGAGAGTAGCAGTAAGTATCAAAACAAACTAGGAGTTTGGTGGTACTTTCAAAGACTAACAAATTTATTTATCGCAAGAGCTTTCATGGGAGAAACTCCCACTCCGTCAGATGCCTGAAGATGGAGAACTTACCGAATAGGAGCAAAATAAACGCAGGGGAGTGTAAATCATAGCATCAGGCATGGCCATAACTAGGATGTCTGGCACCCAGGGCAAGCAGCCCCAAAGGCACCCCCACCCCAACCTGGGCCCTGGTCCGCCCCAGGCCCGATCCCCTCCTCTACTTTAGTATGTTCCCATAATGCAGGGCACAACTTGACCACACTTCAGACTACTAAAACATGACCACCAATCCCGGTGGGCTGCGTAAGCAGGGCCGTAACGAGGATGTCTAGTGCCCGGGGCATGCAGCCCCAAAGCTGCCCCTCCCCCCCCCCACCCTGGGCCCTGGTCTGTCCAAGGCCCGATCTGTCCCAGTGGTGGGCAGATGGGTTGGGCCCCAGTACCCTGGCCAGGCAGGTGCCTTCCAGGGGCCGGCAGGGGGGTTGTCTTCCCCCGCTGGCCGGTCACTGCCAGGGCCAGGCAGGGGTTTGTCTTCCCTTGCCAGCAGGCAAGTGTGGCCACGGATAGGCGGGGGTGCCTTCCCTGCCAGTGGTAAAGTGCAGCCAGTGCCAGGCAGGGGGTGCCCTGGCAGCTCTGAGCCAGGGGCAGAGAAGTGTCCTCCACCGCCCGGCTCAGCATGGCCCCCTCAAATTCATACCTGGAGCTTTGCCCTATTAGTCCCGCCGTAGTTACAGCCCCGGGATCAGGTCACACTGGAATAGCAAATCAAAAGAGTTTAGATTCAAACAGCAGAGAACAGCATATAGGAAGAGAGATTAGAGGGAAAAGGAAAGCAAAATTACCAGTTGTAACAGAGAAAAACAGTCTCTATTCAGCTCTAAGTTGATGGTGTCGATTCTGCATATAAATTCCAATTCTGCTGTCTCTCTTTGAAGCTTTATCATCTATTTGCCCAAGTACGGCTATTAACAGATCACTGATGGAGTGATCAGGGTGACCGAAGAGTTCCCCTATTGGTTTCTGAATGTTGTGATTTCTGATGTCAGATTTGCGTCCATTTACTTTTTTATGCAGACACTGCCCTGGCTGTCCAATCTATAAGCACGGGGGGGGGGGGGGGCTGCATTTCTGGCACATGCTGGTATAAAACACATTGGTGGATGAGCAAGTGAATGAGCCCTTGATGGAGTAGTTGGACTGATTAGGTCCTATGATGGTGTTATCTGTGCAGACATGTGGTTAAAGTTGGCAGTGTGGTTTGTTGCAGGGATATGTGCCTGCTTTAATGGTTCTGCTGTTCGGTCTGTTGTCGCTGGTGAGCATCTGCTTAAGGTAGAGGGGCTGTCTGTAAGTGAGGGGAGGTCTGTCACCCAAGACTTGAGAGAGTGAGGGATCATCTTGTAGAACAGACTGTAGATCCTTGATGATCTGCTGCAGAGGTCTGACTTGGGGGTTGTAGGTGATGACTAGTGACTGCTGATTACTTTCTCAGGCTTCTCCTGTAGTAGATGACTTCTGGGTACCCGCCTGGCTTTGTCAGTCTATTTCTTCACTTCTGCAGATGGGTACTGTAGTTTTAAGAATGCTTGATAGAGGTCCTGAAGGTGTCTGTCTCTTTCTCAGGGATTGGGGCAAATGTGGTTGTATCTTAGGGCAGGGGTCTCAAACTCAAATCACTACAAGGGCCGAATGAGGACTAGTACATGGGCACATAAAGACTAGTATGTTAGCCCAAGGGTCACATCACTGAAACCTTTTTATACAACAATATTGCAAATATTGGTAACAATAGTGTTATTGCAGGCCACAGGAAATAGCTTTAGGGGCCACACGCAGCCTGCAGGCAGCATGTTTGAGACCCCTGTCTTAGGGCTTGGCTGTAGACAATGGATCAGGTGATGTGTCCTGGGTACTCTTGGGTGAAATCCTGACCCTGTTTACAGATTTGCTGAGTTAATTTCTTTATACTACACAGCTTCCCTATCTGCAAAAGCAGGAGTAACACTTACTACTTCCCATGCATAAGGCCAGAATTAGTACACATAAAGCCATGGTTTTCAAACCTTTTTCCTCAGTACTCAGTTGAAAAAAAATCATTTATGCCCACAACCCAGGAATTACATCTTTGAGCAATGCATTCCAATCTTTCGGTGGCAGCAGCAGGGGGTGCTGTGACCCAGTATCTGAGGGTCTGCGACCCAGTACTGGGTCTCAACCCTGAGTTTGAAAACCACTGATGTAAAGCATGGCACAGGAATGTGCAGTAGAAGTGCAAAGCAGGAAACAATAATAAAGATGACAAGTAACAACAAACTGGCTGTAAGCCACTCAAAGTGATTTCTGAACATTTTCTCAATAAATAAATAAATATGACTAGAACACTTGGTTCTGTTAGGTCTGGGGTCATATTTGTTATTCACACACTGTGTATCCATGAGAAAGGTGAAGACATAGATCCTAATATTGTCACAAATTTTAAGGAAAAGGATTATCCAAAAAATTCACACTGGGGAGACATTATTTATTCTTTGTTATTCTTCTGTTCAGCCTTTTCCCTCATTTAATCAGAGAGCAGAAATAGGACATTACAACTTGGGTCAGCAATGACAACATACAAATCAATAGCAAACAGCTGAAGAGAAAAATCTGCAAACAACCCATACACTGAAACTTGTTTGGATAAACGATTAGGCAAATACATCTAATGAAGCCATTTGCTGAAATCAGTATCCGTTGGCAGATAATTCACAGGCCCCCAAAAAAGAGCTAATTTCATGATTAATGTTATTTACACTGATCAATTCAACCCACGCACCTACTATTAAATGGTAAAGAAACCTTACCATTCTCCTCTACCAGCTATTAGCATCTACTGACAAGGAAACATCAAAGGTGATTGTCAAATTTTGATCCAAAACAAGTGACAATGTGTGTGTCAATGTCTTCATGTAAATTTGGACCTGTTTGTGAACTGGCTCAAAAGTGTGGGTGCTTCTCTGAAATGGCCAACCGTCCAGAGTTTGTTCCTTTGAGAATTCAATATTGTAAATTGTAGCTCAAGATTAGTAGGCCTCAGGGCCTACACAAACTCCAGGGGTGTACAGAAATTACAGACTATGGAAAACTCCAGCCTCTTCCTGCTTCCAAAGAGACATCAAGCTTGGTCTGAATTTTGAGCAAAGATTGTTGGGAAGTGGAGGAAACTGGGAAAGAAGCCTTCTTATTTTATCCAAGCCAGTCTGCCCAAAAGCTAGTGCATAATTGACCAGTTAGAACTCAGTGTTCATATGGGAGGATAGCATCCAGACTCAATTCTAAAAATCAAGTGTCTTTAGTAGACAAACTGAAGGAGAATCATTTCACGCTGCAGCAGTTGTGGGACTTGGGACACATATTTGATCAGACCCCAGACCTGTTACAACAAGTTTTTCTTTTTCTCACACATGCATGGGCACTCTGCTATTTATCTCCCACTCTTCTAACCTTCATCCCTCCCCTATTAGCAGTCAGTGTCACCCAGTAATAACCAAGAAGAATGGAAAATCCCTTGGAAGTTTCCAGAGCATTCCTAGCATGGTATTTGCTTCATTTTAAGAAATCAACAATTTCATTCCCTTACATTCTAATAGATTTCATACAATTTCACTGAGAAAAATCAAAACCCCTATAGGTAACAAACTAAACTCAGCACTTCCTGCCACGTCCTTTAGGGTAGCTCGCTCAACCCAAAGTACTTCGAAAACACTTCCAAGTGCAGAAAGCGTTAACGGAGCCTCCTCTCATCACAATGAAGCCTTGGGGGGAAGATACTGACACGGAGGAGAGCCTGGACACATAGAAACCATTCCATTGCAGCAGTATCTGGAGCCTAGAAATGGGGGACCTTCTAAGCGCCAATCCCACAAACGTCTCCCACTCTTCCAGCCGCAGTCTCCAAATCCAGGCACCACTGATGGGGAAAGGTAAGTAGAGAGAACAGGCAGCATCTCTGCAATGGAAATATACAAAAGAAACTACTCCCGCCCTCCCAAAGTCAAAGAGGAATTCCAGCCACAGGGCTCCGTCAGCAGGTTGCACATGACCATACCGGATCTTTGCCAACACAGCTTTGAAGGCAGAGGCTTGGGTCACCCTGGAGGCCATGAAGAAGGTCTGAAGAAAGGGCAAACAATTTGCACCTCTCTTGCTAGGTCTATCTGGAAATGAAGAGGATGGGAAACGCAGAATGCTTCATATCATTCACTCACATGGAGGTGGAAGCCAAAACCAACGCACATTCTCTCTCTCCCCCACAGTCCTTTCCTGTCACGCTCCTACCCACAGCCCACCACTGGCATGGCAAAGATGATCACAGATAATGAAGCCCATGGCCTGCAGATAACAGAAGAGCGGGCGCAGTGGCAGCAGCCAAGCTGAGGAACGGGTTGGAATGCATGTAATCAGAAGGGTTATCTAATGCTAGTTTCCATTCTAATTGAGCCTGTACCATATGTCACCCTGCAATAACATCGCAAGCAGCATGCAACTGAATACATATTTAATTCACATAATGGGTACAACAGTAGAAGTAATCAAGGCAGTTTGCCATAAGCCATAAAGAAATGTAGCTTATTCCTATCAAGAAACATTCAGCACTTAGAGAGAACTGTATTGCTAGAGAGAACGCATGCTGCATTACTGCTAAGGAAAAAAAAAAAACCCACCCCGGAACAGATTAAAACCGGAGCACTGATTCGACACGAATGAAAATCAATGGGAAAATATTGTCGACGGATCGTTAGCCCTCTCAATATAAATAACAGTAATGGATTTATTGGCAGAAGCGTAATGATTTTAACGTTAAACACTGGGCCACGCCATCCAGCTGAGAGAGGGGAAGGTAAAACAACAAATGGAAAGCCAAAACAAAAACAGAAACAAAAAACGTGGCTTCCTCCTCCCCACTCTCCCATTTGGACTGGCATCTGACACAAACCAGCTCAGCCATCCCCTTCATTTCCTCCTACGATGAGATGATTAATATGACCGTGGAACGCTCATCAATATCTTTGGACAGATCAACCGGCATTTTCATTAAAGCCATATTAATGGTCTAGATACACAGCTGTGGACAGGTTAGCCTCAAAACAACATAAAAATAAGAAAGGGAAGCAAAACAATCGGCGCCCGCTCCCTGCCTGGAATTAATGGAAACCCAGCCCTTTTGCTCATTAAGAGCTCTTCCACCAACATCTTTTGATGTATATTTCATGAGGATAAACAAACATTCATTTCACTTTGGGAAGGTATTCACTGTAATGTATTGTCAGCCTAGCAGACAATGAGGGGACATTAATTTCAATTCTGATGTTTAAACACTTTGGCGAGTCCCAATCATTCATTCCTGGCTCAGCACATCGAGGCTGGGAGAGGGACTGTGTCTGGTACCAACCCCTTTGCACGTCAGCCTGGACTAACACAGGGAGGTGGGGCTGGCCAATCAGAGTGAGCAGCAGTTGAGGGACTGACACCACCCACTCCTGGAGCACAGAAGAAGGAGCGGGCATAAGGACCAGGTATTCCACCTCCTTCTGGGATGCACTAATTGAAATGGACTATTGACACTCACAGTAACCATCCTTCCCATTTCTACCTGATGCAAAAGAAGCGCTGGCCTGTGTCTCCAGAGAGTCACGTTCAACTCCCAACTTTGCCCCTAACACCTATGTGACCCATGAGCAAATCACTTCATCTCTCCATGCCTTGATTCTCCATCCGTCCAACAGGGCAGATCACCCTATTCTCTTTTGTCTGCCTTTTCTGTTCAGACTGTCCTTCAGTGTGTCCAGGCTCTGAGTGGCACCCCCACAACACAAACAAATAACCACCAACCACCCTGAAAGATCCCAGAGAACTACATGGGGTAAGTTCTGTGGCATGCAGGCTGGCAGCCAACTAGCTGGACAAGGAAAAGTAGAGACGTCCCAGCCAATGACTTGCAGCATACTGGGTCATCACGCTGTCTGCCCTGGGTGGGCACAGCCCTGCTTTCAAAGACTCCTGAAATTAAACTGCATGGAGGTTGTAGCTGTCTCTGAGGAGCTGACCAGACCCAAGCTCATGGCTTCAGAGAGCCTGCAGACCTCATGACTCAGGCTCCTTTAGTGAAGAAACCCATTCCTTTTGTTCTCCCTGCTTTCCAAAGCTTTAAGGAGCACTTCAGTCCCATCTTCATGTCCATCCATCCCCCACAGCTGTGAAGACCATAACTTCCTTTTTCTTAAAGAAAGCTGAGATGTCTCCATATTCACAGGACTCCAGGAGTTGGGGCTTTAAGAAAAAGTGCTAGGTTGCACAATGAAACTGTAGAGATTGGCAACACTGCTTACCAATAAGTGTATCTATATTATAAATGAATGAAACCAGAAATTTATCAGATTCAACCTTTTAGTTGCTGCTAAAGGGGTTCATGAAGATCATAGGAACAAAATAGATCTTTCCTGGTCTTGTCCAGGACACCCATCCCACCCTCCCCCCATGACCTAGATTCTTTGAACAGGATACTTTATGTTGGTATAGTACAAAGTGAATGTGTAAGTTTTGGATCTTAAGCTTCACATTTATATTTTGTGTTAAAAGGGGATAGGGTTCCTCCTAAAAATGTTTTTTATAATAATCACAAACTGAACAGATTTTCTGGGAGCGTTAGCTGGTAGATTTAAAACTTTGCTCTGCAGCACTGAAAACCCAAAAACAGCAGCCTAATGCTAAATCCATGAGAACCGTAAGATGAAATGAACAATAAACTAAGTGAAACTAACCAGTCCAATTTCACCATCCCAGCTAAGGGAAATGCAAAAGGTAAACAAACTGCATAAATGGTGAGTAAAAATATTATAGTGTTAAATTCTTCTGATTTTAAAAACTGATAGTACTGGAGTTTACATATAAGCTATTTTATAAAAGGACAACAGTTTTTACTGGTAACATTAGAACTGATTTGCTCTTAAAAGAACACTTACAATTCCCTGCTCACAGGGAACAGAGCTAAACTTAAAAATAAATCTGAATGCCTCTTCCACAGTTCTCAGTCTACAGCCTACATTGTGGGTTTTTTTTTTTTTAAATATAAGATGCATGGGCAGGTAATATGAAAGCGGTGTCTTTTGCTTGGTTTTGTGCAATGTGTTTTGTGGGAATGGCATAGTGACAGCAGAACGGACTCATCTCTCTCCTCTCAATAGTAGCTTGTTTTAGAACAAAAGGGATGTTTTTAAACAATCAATGCCTAGAAACAGGTTTGAAATAGAATGCACACTACAGCTCAGGACTACAAATCAAAGCAGCATGTAAGGACATGACTAGTCCCATCGACTTCTGAAATATTCATGTGCTTAAAACCATGCACGTGGTTAAAGCTGTTTGCTGAAATCAGGTCTAATGCCTGTCCAGATTTGTTCTTGATTGTTCTGGAGGCATCCACGATTTGAAAGGGGTAATCCCAGTTCCTGCAAGTCATAAGACCCCTAGGTATTCCCATGATGGTCTTGTGTTTGTTCCCAGAGAAAAGACAATGTCAGGACACAGCAATATATTTTTCATCACAGGTTTCTGCGCAAAACACATGGTAATAAAAAGCTCATAACCCTAGAAGAAACTTCAGAAAGAAACCCAAACATACCAAGATTAAAATAAAAAGGGCAACACCCATTAGAAACACCACTGCCTGCAGGAGGAGCTGGAAAGAAGTCACCTACAGATTCTAAAGATGCAAACCCAGACATGGCACTTTTTCCCCACCAAATACCCTTCCAACCAGCTCCATGCAGTTTTGAGGGATTAAACAGAACCTGTTTCTCCCACAGGAAGAAAACAAACACAGGAACCACAGCCTGCATGTCTGTGTCCCTCTCTCAATTATTCACCCTGAAGCACAAGCACCTCTATGGCTGTGTCTATTATCTATTTATTTAGTTCGGACTTGCAAGTCAAAACTAAATGAGTCCAAGTTTAGTCTGAGCTAGCCAGGCTAGTCAGGCTAGTTCGGACTAACTGCAGCTTTTTAGTTTGAACTAGCCGTGTGGCTTAGTTTGAACTAGTCAGTGCAGCTAGTTTGAACTAACCGCTTAGTTTGAACTTTTTAAGTTCGAACTAGCATGACTACATTGCTCTAGCTCGAACTGATGTTTAAACTAAGTCCTTAGTTCAAACTTCCTGTTCAACCTAACTAGGTCAAACCAAGCAACTGCTTAGTTAGAACTTGGCAAAGCCTAGCGTATAGACCTAGTCCAAATTAGTGCAGACTAAGCTTGTTTAGTCTGGACTAACTGGCTAGTGTAGGCCATAGCCTATGTGTCTTCACTGCAGAATCAGCTCGGGCAATCAGCACCCAGGTTAGCTTACCCGAGGTGTGAGATGCCAACCTGTGAAGTGCCATTTGATTTCTGGTGTCCTGATAAGCGCTGTGTTCCCCAGGTGATATGCTAGGCCTTTGGTGGTCCTTTGTGCTGCAACAAGTGCTACTGAATTCCTAGTGTACTGTAAGAGACATGAGCTGTGGGATGCTGTTGGCAGACTGCTGGCACTTGAATGGGTTGGTGAGCATCCTCACTGCAAACTGGATAGGTAACCAGCCTAAGCAGGCTCTAACCCACATACAAAAAAACAAGGAGTCGTAGGGCACTTTAAGACTAACAGATTTATTTTTCGCATGAGCTTTCGTGGGAGAAAAATCCCACTTCGTCAGATGCTTCACCACATCTCAACCAGGCCAGTTACCCTGGAATAAAAGCACCACTACACTCAGGTGACAGAATGGTGTATGTGCACAGAAAGAGGGGCTAGGGATAGCACCTGGCTAACTGTATTGAAGAGCTGTGCACAACTTGGCAAGCGACATGACTCCAGAACAAGGGGGATTTATAAAGTCTTCAGAGCAAAGACAGTCTTTTCATTATGCATGTGTGTAACACCTACTACAATAATCCCCAACTAGGCTCCTTCATGTCCGATTCTACAAATAAATGCTCACCATATGCAGCATGTTTCTCTTGGAAAACGATATCAGAACACACAGGTGCTCAATACACACACACACACAATTCCTATGCCAAGTATGTCATCCATCACACTATGACCATGGTTATTTTGTGCATCAAATCACACTTCAACATTTCACCATGCAACAAGATCATCAGTGTTTGCCTTGCTGTGCTTGCCCACGATGTCCAAGCCTTCTCCAGAGCTGGCTCCTCCATCTTATAGTTGCAGCAAGCAGACAATGGGGCCCCCTTTCGCTGACAATAGAAAGCAAAGGGAACAAGGGGATCAACTGAAGTCTCCCCCACCTGTTAAGGAAACTGTTCTCCCAGGCAGAAGTCATGCTGATCGTTGTATTTTGTTACCTGTTGGCCAGTTTCGAAACAGAAGGTTACCTCTGAGAGCAAGCCCAGACCACAAGCTTTTGAATGGTGCAAGGCATGAGTAGGTATGTTCAACAGACCCCAAGGATTTCATTGCAAGTGCGTCACCAGCTGGAGAACAAAGTGAGAATTTTTATCCTCACAGGTTGAAAGGGAGCGACGATTAGCAGGATAGAAGTTACTGGCTTTGGGCCTTCTACCCCACTGCTCTCTCTTTCAACCCCAATGGCAATAATTTTAAAACTATTTTTCAATTTAAGCAGAAAAAACATAAGACTGGAATATTTTAGTTGCTACATTTTATTCTGCTCTCTAAAAAGCCTGCTCTGCACCACAGAGGTGCTGCTCTTCAGTTGTATTCTCTGGAGAAAGCCCTGCTTTGACACTTAGTTCAGAGAAACACAGGAATTGTCACACTGGCTCAGACCACAGGTTTACCTAATCCGGGGTCCCGTATCCAACAGCAACCAGCACCAACTGCTTCAGAGGAAGATACAAGAAAGTCCACAGTAGCGATTATGGCAGAATCCAACTGCAGGGAAAGTGTCTTTCTGAGCTTCATTATTCAGAGGCCAATTGATCCTTGAAATGTCAGGGTTTATATTCCTTCAACTCCTAGGTTTCTTTTTTAAATCTTTCCTATAACTATTCTGGATATTCTTACTAGTCATATAACTGCCTAGTCCTTTTTTTTTAAGCTGCTCCAGTTTTTGGCCTGGACCCTATCTTGTGGCAAGGAGTTCTACAGGCTAACTGTTGGGTGAAAAAAGTATTGCCTTTCATCAGTTTTAAATGTGCTCACTTTCAGATGGCCCTGCCTCTCTCAAGAGTAGAAGCTCCAGCAGCAACCAGACTGGATTCAAACACATGAAGGATGTCTCCAGTTTTCTTCCTTTGCCTGGAAGTAGCTTTAGTTTGAAGTCTGTGTGTATGTTATTAGTATTGATATTTGCACCACATGTTGTAAACAGGTGCTGTGAGGCCTCTGCCTCAAAGAACTTCCAGCCTAAACACACAAGCTAACAAAGAGCAGGAGGAAAAGAAGCACAGAAGGGGGAAGGGACTTGGTAGATGTCACTGCAGGCTAATGACAGACTGAGGAACAGAAGTCAGGTCTCCAGACCCCCAACCCAGTGCCCTACCCCCATGAACATGCTCACATTAACTCCAAAGAAACAACCAGTAAAAGAAATGCTCACCACTGGCACATGTCTACAAAGCTTCCTCTATCCATTCTGATACTCAGACACAACAGGCTTTGTATTCAAAACCCCCACATTCCTAAGCACACTGCTACATCTTCCTTTCACAAATCTCCAAGTGTCCCAGCAAAAGCCACCCTTCCTTCAGTAGCTAACATGGTGAGCCAGCAGAAGTTTCCATTTTTCTGAAGCCAGAGCTTTGGAGCACAATCCTTAGTTTGCTTTATTATGGCAAATCCCAGAGCATTCCACTCCCATGCTCCCCCACTCTCCTCAGTAACCCTGTCGACTGAACCTGGGATGGATTAATCTTCCCAGACACACCAATGATTATTCAAGCAATGCTTTGAGGTTTTTAGGGTTTGTGTGCATGTCTCCATTGACCTTCTCTGGGTTTCTTCCACAAATGGCTTCATGGCTCCCGCCAGCACAGAAGCGTCAGTTCAGTCTCCACTGAAATTTCAGTAGTGACTTCTGGACACTGACAAATCTCACCAGCACAATGGGCATTGAGGAGTTGTTCTGTAGTTTGCTAGCAACGTATTGATGGACAGTAAAAGCTGCAGTTATCCCCATCCGTCCCTTGGCTACAGCAGGCCTCTCTTCTCCGAGGCAAGCCCTGGATTTATTGAAAGTGCTGCTGTGCCCAAACTGAGCCTAACTGATACCCATATTACCGTATATCATCGCGTATAAGCCGAGAATCTTGTGCCTGAAAATTGTCTTCAAAACAGGCACTCGGCTTATACTCAAGAGAATATGGTGGACAGCCCCACCCAGCCCCTTCCCTGACCATGCAGCAGGCCGGAGCCCCAGTGTTGCCGGGTGGCCATCTTGGGCAGTCGGCCGGGGCTGGGGCTGGAGGAAGAAAGGGACCCTGGCGTCTGGAGCGGCCAAGTAAGAGGGTCCTGGGGGGTCGGCCTGGACATTGAGGGGGGGGGATTCGGGGAGGCCAGGGAAGGGGTGGCAGTGACCAAGGGTTGGGAAGGGGTTCTGGGAGTTGGGGAAAGTGAAGGGACGGCCGGGGGGCTTCAGGGAGGCCAGGGAAGGGGCAGCAGGACCCAGGGTTTTTGGGGAGCCCAGGCAAGCAGCGACAGGGGCCGGGGATTTGGAGGGGGTGCTTGGCAGGCTGGGAAGAGCGGCAGCAGGGATTGGACGGGTGAGGGGGAAAGGGTGTTGGGGAACAGGGGAGCAACAGCAGGGAACGGAGAAGGGGGGCGCCAGTGACGAGCCAGCAGGGCAGCAGTGGGGAAGGGGCAGAGCAGGGGGCAGCAGTGAGAAAAGGGAGAAGTAGGGGGCAGCAGGAGGAGCAGGGGGCAACAGTAGGAAAGGGCAGAGTAGGGGGCAGCAGGAGTGACAGCAGGGAGGAAAGGGCAGAGCAGGTGGGAGCAAGGGCCCAACAGTGAGGAAAAAGCAGAGCAGGGGGCAACAGCAGGAAACTGAGAAGTGAGCAGGGGAGCAGCAGTGAGGAAAGGGCAGAGCAGGTGGGAGCAAGGGGGCAGCAGTGAGGAAAGGGCGGCGCAGGGGGGCAGCAGGGGGGATGGCAGTGAGGAAAGAGCAGAGCAGGAGGGCAGGAGTGAAGAATGGACAGCAGGGAGGGGCAAGGGAAAAGCAGCAGTAGAGATTTTGGGGTAGGGAAGCTGTCAAACTCCAGAGGAAGCCAGTGGTAGTGGGTGGGGGGTTAGGGGCCAAGGCCAAAAGGGGACCTTGGCTCATACCCAGGTCACCAATTTTAGCTTCTTTTTGGGGCTCAGAATTGGGGGGGGGTCAGCTTATTCCCGGATTGGCTTATACCCAAGTATACACAGTAGTATTTCGCCAGAGCCAGAAAAGACCACAGTTAGTGGAGATCCTGCTTTTGGTGAAGTCAATGAGAGTTTTGCAACTGACTCAATGGGAGCAGCAGCAGGCCTCTAATTAACCATTTAACAAATAAACTAATCAATAAATACCCTCCACCTAGCTCTTATCTGTCATTTCTCATCAGCTGAGATCAGAGTGCTTTACAAAGCAGGTCACCATTATCTCTCTCATCCCTATTTTTCATATAGGTAAACTGAGGCATGGAATGGCAAAGTGACATGCCCAAAGTGACCTGGGTGGGCAGTGGCATAGCTTGAAATAGAGTGCTGGCCCTTCCCAAATCAGAGCTGAGTGGACTACCCACTAAGCCACACGGCCTCCACACATGGAGCAACCTCTTATTGAATATTGAGAAGTCCCTTCTATGGAGGGTAGGTCCCTGCATGCAGGGTGCCCCTTATCACTTAATCATGATGGATCACACCAGAATGACACAGCCATCTCTAGCTGCCACAGCTTCACACTGCTGGGAACAGCGATTGAAGGTGCTATCTCCACAACCTCTTAGATTCTGGCCATGCTGTCCTAATGGCTCCCTTCCTCTTTCGCCAATCCTACAGCTGGGCTTTCAAGTGCATGATGAAAGAAAATAGTAAATGTGAAAGCTCATTTAACCTTTTACTTCTGGATGTTCCCTGATGGTACTAACTCTGTTACAGTCTAGCATGATGGAGTTCCATCACCATGCAAGAACTTGTTCCCCATTCCCTCCCACCTGATTGGGAGCTTCCTGAATGCTACAGCTGCTTACAGGACCACAGGCTAGTCTTATTTCTTTTGCGTGAGATTTAAAGATGTTTGTTTAAACGTCAAAGAGCAGCTGTGCAAAAATGGCACCTTCTAACTAGACAGATCTTTTCCCACATATAGTTGTATCTGTTGACATCAACTGATACAGTAAGTTGATGATAATTTACAGTTCACCATGACAGTGAAGAGAGCCAACTGGATTCTGCACCTACAAGATTGTTTCCTGAGTTCCAGTCCATCCTACCTGTATAAATGTATCAAAGGCCATTAGTGTGCACTGATGTAGATTGGAGGCTGAAGAAACAAAACCTTAAACTAGCAATGCTGAAAAGGAGAGAATCCCACCTGACTCTCAGCTCTCAGGAAGGAAGCACAGAGCTGGTAGCTGGAAAACTTGTTATTTACTCTCCTAACATTATCGTGAGCCTCGTGATGTTTGGTGTTTTTTCTCAAAGCCTCATCTACTGAAGTCCTGGGAGTGTGTGAGAATCTCATCTACGGTTTTACCTATATCTATAAAAATAAAATGTTTCAACCCCATGTGATTGTGGAAAAGACCTTGAAAACCTGAACCCAAAAGACTCAGAACCAAGAAGAATCTGCATTTGTTCATTTTAATTCACTTCATGATTTGAGGGGTCTAGCTCAGCAGTTTTCAAAGTTTTTTTTCCCCAGGACCCAAATGAAAAAAAAAAATCATTTATGACTGTGAACCAACAATTGCATCTTTGAGCAATGCATTCAGTCTTTTGGTGGCTGCAGCAGGGGGCGCCGCAACCCAGTGTCTGAGGGTCTGCAACCCAGCGCTGGGTCCGGACCCATGGTTTGAAAACCACTGTCTAGCTTACACTCCTGAAACTTTTCAAGCTTGCAGTAGTGTATTCACCAACAGCCAAAGTAAACCTGAACGCAAAGACATAGGAAACACAGACCCTAGTGTGCTAGTGCAGGAGAATCAGCAAGTAAGACTGACCAGGACAGCCACAGTGTCCAAGCGAAAAGCCCTGGGGAAATGACAAACTATCAAAGGTGAGAAAGACATACCAGTTATCAAGGGTATTTTGCACTCAGATGATATCAGCAACCTCAGAAGATGCTTTTGAAACATATTTCTTTTATATTTAGAATGAAGATTCCAGGGAGAGGGGGTGTCTTTCCACTAAAATAAGCTGAGCTTTCTATGAATTTCTTCCCAGTGATCTGTGGAAGAACTTGCCTGTTCTTTCTGGGTAAAGAGAAAGGTGCAGTCGTGGGAAGGCCCTGGAGGACTAGCCTGTGCCCACATTACAAAGTGGCTGTAATGAGTTCTGCTATAGCCATACCCTTGATGAGCTTGCCAACTCAAGATAAAAGGATTGCCACACTCCAATTAGGGATCTGTGTGTGTGGACGGGACTCAAAAGAGGCAATGCATAAGTTATAACAGAAGTTACAAGTGTAGTGAAAAGATGTCCTGTAGCAAACATACAGAAAAAGATAGCTAAGAGCTATTCAGAGAAAAAGCAGTGAGAGTGCTGTGGCACCTTACAGACTAACAGATTTCTTCGAGCATAGCTTTTGTGGGCTTCAACCCACTTTGTCAGTACACCTCCCATGATCAGGGTGGAGACGACAAGAAAAATTCCCACTAACCACCCATTGCATGAAGCTGCATTTCTAAGCAGAGGCTCCTACTGGCTAAATGCCCTGAGTCCTCAGCTCCAAGAAAGAGCCTTTATCCCCCAACGGCCTTCACAAATTGTCTTCTTTCAAATCAGCTAAATATTTCCTGATAGCAAATAGCTGGAAATAAGCAAAAAAAAAAAAAAAAAGCTCACATTAACTTGAAAGGCAGCTGGTTAATATTTCCTGTTCCCACCCCCCCTTACCCCCACCCCACCCCCACATCACTAGTTTACCTTCCCTGTGAACCTTGAAGCACATTACAGCCATTCACTCAGCCACACACCATCCCCATGAAACACTGTCCTCATTTTACAGATGGGTATACTTAGGCAGGCAGCTGAAAAGGCAGCATGAGCCTCCTGTGACAGTGAGATAGGCGGAGGTACCAAAATCACTTAGATAGGATGTTATAGATCGATTAGATATAGATATATAGATATAGATCTGCGCAAGCAACTCCAGCTCCTGGCCCCTCCTCAGGAGCCCTAAAGCAGCAGGTGTCCTTTGGGCCTGCTGCAAAGCAAAGCTCTGTGGCAGGTATAGGAGGCCTGAAAGACAGAGTAGAGGACTGAGTGCTGCCCAAAACCTCATCTTCTTGCAAGGGCTATTCAAAGCATCCAGTGCTAAGTGGTTGGCAATGGGGAGGTGGAAGCGGTCTCCCCTCTCCCCAGTTGCATATCCGAGCACCTGCTACATATGTCCTCCCTGGGCTGCGCAGGCTGTCCTTAAAAACAGTACCACAGTGACATTTGCAAACCCAACATTTGAAAATAATTCAATGTCTTATCTACTAGCCAGGACACACATTCCCCAACCTCCTGGCACAGGAGCCAGGCAAATTAGCAAACACTAACCCAGCCTGCTGCTGGTTTCCAAGCCATTCTGGCTTGTAGCAGATGCAAGACAGAGCCTGACCTCAGGTCTTGGCAGGTATACAGGGAAAAGAGGAGAATCCAAAGAGCTGTGCTTGTTTCCAACCCCTTTGTTTGCAACCGGCAAGGGATGCAAGATGACCTGGCTGCACCCAACCATGCTGCCTCACCAGGACAAATTCAAAACCGTGACAAAATGGGGATTTGCATGAATTGGAGTCAAACAATGGAGGGAATTTACCCCTCTCACCTCAGCACATGGGCAAGCAGTGCATGCAACTCCTCCGTCACTACTGTCCCTGATGGTGTTACTGTGCATCTAAGAGCTCGCCCAATGGCCTGACCCCAGTGCCCACTTCCACTGTTTGCAGGCAATGGGGAAGCTCCATGGGGGGGGAACCCTTGGCCCACCCCCCTGCATTAGGGTAAATTTACTCTGGGTCTACATTTTTAAGGTATTTAGGTTTGTGTGCCTAAATCCCTTCAGAAGATAAGATTTACGTTCTAAACCAGGCAGGTGTTGCATTGCTGAGTCTCTATATAATTATAGGATTATAAACATACTCTCTATATATATGACGTATAACAATCCATTGATAGGGTGTGTTACGTATACGTTGATGCTATGTGCATAGGATCCATGCCTAGCTTTGCTGTTTCACTTCCAGGGCAGAAATCTCTGGTCTACAAAGCAAGACAGTAAGAGAGAGATTTGCCACCCACTACTGCCATTAGACGTGCCACAACATAACCAGATGAATTTTATAAGGGCAGTTCAGGGGCAACTTGAAAGCCATATGGCTGTGCCAATAAGAATGGAAAGGGAAGCATGGAGGAAATTTGAAAAACTACAAGATTTTCAAAGATGCAGGGCACATGAACAAGCAAAGGCAGCTCAAGAAAAAAAAGTGGGGGGGGGAAATTCCTCTGGAAATCATTAATACTCCAGGAACCTCCAGGACTAAACCTGAATGCAGACACTTAAGCTCTCAGTGCTGCCATTAAAGCTAGGGCCTAAATTATTGATCTCTTGCCTTTATCAGCATAACAGTCACGTCCCAGTATCGAGATCTAAGTACACTGCGGTCCCTGTGCTGCAGCCACTGAAATAATTAGGAGAAATTCTCATTAAAGAAAAGTGAAAGGTTCAGAGATGGAGACAGAGCAAAGGGTCTTGGAGGGTGTTTAATGTCTTCCACGGGGTCGAGAGATCATGCTGATCAAATCCCTGAGCAGAGCCAGGAGGATGACAGCTTATCAAAAGGAGAAGTACAAACCGCTCCCATACTGTAAACACACACACACAGATATCTAAAGAGAAAGAGCTACACCTACATATAGATGTTCGTATGTAGTAAGAGAAAGAGAGCAAAGAAAAAAGGAGAGAGAAGTGGGAGGGAGAGAAATGCATGAAAAATAAATAAAAAGAAAAATTAATAATGGAAAATCCACTGCGGGCTCCTCTGAACCTAATTTATTCATTCTTTGGAAGTACAAGAGGGTCTGGGGAAGAAAGGAAAGGTAAAGGCATATGGGCAAGCAAGTCATTTTGACGAGATCCCTACTGAGCTGGGAATTCAAACAGTGCAAATACCGATCCATTGAAGTAGGGCAGGGCAAAAATGAAATAAAATACACCAAACCTGTTTCCAAATGCATAGGCTCTCGCTATTGATCTGAATGCAGATTTATCCTTTCAAAAAAAGCTACAACACCATTCCTAGAAATAGTCTGGTCCTCTAATAAAACAGAGAATCTAAGGATGGGTGAGCAGCATTACACAGAACAGTAAAAATAATACTAAAAACGGGTAGCCGAAGAATTCACTGGAGATTTAAGAACGAATGGGGAGTGGGGAGCAAATGGAAAGATAAAGCAAGTGATGAACAGCAAAGGGAAGGACAAGGATGAATGTAAAGCTGGTCCCCTTCCCCCACACACAAAGTTTGCCTATATTTAATGTCAGCGCACTGTAATTTAAAAGAAAAATTCCATCTCACTCGGCTAATCAGAATGGTTAGAGAGACCATTACTACAAACACTGGGAACATCTGAAATTGATTATTTTTTTTTACTTCATTCAGTTAATGAAATCCTCCAGCGACCAAGAACT
Organism: Podocnemis expansa; assembly: GCA_007922195.1. Lineage (NCBI taxonomy): Eukaryota > Metazoa > Chordata > Testudines > Podocnemididae > Podocnemis > Podocnemis expansa. Next base: position 7,320,740 of record ML682061.1, on the reverse strand, counting down.
AGTGGATGGACGGATTTGTATGTAAAGGGGGGGGGGGGACGACTGCCCTCAGTGCAACATCTTTTAAAGAAGGGGGTGAAATGCTCTGTTCCCACCATATTGTGAGGCTGGAGATATTTAGCATGGACATCACATCCCATAAGGAGCACCACATCATTAAATGTCTTGGGCTGGTGCAGCAGGGAAGAGAAATGCAGGATGTCACCAGCTGATAGGGAAGAAGGCACTGGGGTTATTTATTAAGGGACACTTACCACAAACTGCGTTTTCCTCCATTTGCAAGATACACCAGCTGAGTGCAAGGGAAATGTTACCACGTCCCCACCCTCTGCATCTCCCTTCACATCTCTTCCTCCAGTGCTCCACACCTCACCCCCTCCTCCCCCTTTCCCACCCCTCCCCTCCTCCCTCTTTCAATGCACCTTCCCCCTCACCAACCTTCCATCTCACTCGCCACCCATTATCCTAGTCAATGACTCCAGCCACTCTTTTTCCTCTTCACATTACCCCGATCCCCCTTCTCCTCTGCTTGCCACCTCACCTGGCACCTACCTGACCCGCTTCACTCACTCTTTGACCCATGCTCACCTCCCCATCCTCTTCTCTTGCCAATCCCCCTTTATTCCCCCATCCCCAGTGGTCGTACTCCATTTCTTGACATTGATTAAGCCACCAGCCTTCTGAAGAGGCTTGGAGAAACCCAGGTCAGAGGCTGCAGCCAAATGATGTGTAAGACTCCTCCAGACCTGAGATGGGGAGCACAAACTGCACCCTGAAATGAGGGGTGAAACTCTATACTAGAGTGAGAGGATCTGTGACTCCCTGCTGGAGGGCTTGGCTGTCCCAAGACCTTATTGCCGCATGTTATTTATTGACTGCATGCATTCTACACAAGGTATTTCTAAGCCACAAGCCATCAAATGGGCCAGAGAGCGTAAATTGAAAGCACCATCCCTTGCATCAGCCTATTGAGAACTTCAGGTGTGCACCAGAGAAAAGAGGGTTTGCATGGATGAGCAGGGGGAGGGGATGTGTGCATGCTGAGAGACCGAGTCAGGATTCATGTTTTTGAAAAGCACAAGTGAAGGTATGTACTTCCGTGGAATGTGATAGTGCAAGGGTGGGTGTGACCATGGGCATGCAGTAGAGAGATGTACCCATACTGGGTTGCAAATACACACGAACTGAGCATCACAGTTGCAGGCATGGACTTGCAATCAGAGGGGCAGACATGCTAGGCTCCTGAAGGCCACATGAGTATGGAAATGTGATTCAGGGGCTTCTAAATGCAGGGTGCAAAGGGCCTTGGATTCTACAGCACGCCAGCAACTGGCTGCTCTTCCCTCTTCACCCCAGCCCAAGTTCCCATCCTCAGTCCCACAGCAGCAGCCTCTCCCCCACTGATGGAAAGTGGCCGACCGTAATTATGCAGAAAGCACCACTGGAGCTATATCAATAAGACAGACGTCTGTTGTATCACTCTCTCTCAGTAAGGCATTTCTTCTCCCCAATTGCTCATATAGAATCATAGCCTAATAGCATCCCATTAACATAATTGCCAACACAACTAGTGTTCCGTGTCTCGGAGCCATTTACTTACTTTACCATAAAGAATACCAAAAACCAGCCCAAAAAATGGCCGAGAAGAGACATGGGGAATGGACTAACCGCCTACCCCCTTTCTGTTGTATTTGCTGTCTGAGAGCCGCCTAGGAAAGGATAAACGCAGGCACACCGGTCTCAGCTGCTGGATGCAGGATGCTAAACACTCAGACCAGAGTCCCAAGCAGACGTGTGCTAAGATCTAAACGGATTCTGCCAGGCGAAATGAAATTCCCATTATTTTTAATTAATCCTTAATTAAAATATATTACTCCGCAGATTCCGCAAATCTCTCTTAATATGCAAATGCGGCCCATTCAAGGATATTTACATATCATTAATTAAAACGGCACATTCTTTCAGTCTAACAAGCTAAGGGCTGTGGCTGCTGCCACGCTGGCACAGGAGCCTGTCTTGGCATTGCCACGTCCCTCTGACAGCATAGTGGGATGCAGTAGCAAGGAAAGAAGAGAGAGGTGGCACTAGTGGGGTTTGCATGCTGGCCCTGGGCTCAAATCCAGCTTAGATCCCATGTTGTGGGATGAGTTTGTGAGGGCTCAGGCACTCCCCTGGAGCATGCATCTGTATAAACCACCAGATGAAGTGGCACAACTGGCAGCCTATGCATCTTGCCCAGGCAGGCCTGGATCTTGCTATACATCAGGAGTGAGAAGCTGGCTGTGGAGCCAGGATTGGGACAGCAAGCGTATGACCAATCAGAGCTAGATACATCAGATTCTATAAGGGACAGCCCCATAACAACCTACCACACTATGCCTCACTCAGTTGGCTCTCTTAGACCTTCATCTTCATAGGCATCAAATTCAATTACTCCAGCCAAAGGGTTACTTTCCTGGGTGGGTTTCCACTCAGTATCCCTTGCAGGCTTGACTTTACAAATACCCATCTATGATCGCAATTGTGTGTTTGAGCTAATGAATACTGCCAGAAAATTCACTCTCCAGAATTTCTATTCCTTCTGGATCCCTGCATGTAGCAGGCTAGCTCCCTGCCCCCAGGCAAGGTGAAGGTACAAAACCAGAGATGTAGCCAGAACTGAACTTTTGGCACAGCCTGTTGTTGAGATGGGTAGGCAAACGCCTTGTGTCCCAAGTGAAAAAGAGACTGATAAAAACAGAGGATGAACTGTCAAAATCTGATTGGGTGGGCCTGCTTTCAAACTGAGTGGGTCATAGCCCACCCAGGCCTACCTGGTATAAACGTGGGTTATAATTTACTTCTCATACCCACTCCCAGGGGCAAATGGGGGGGAACTAGATGCAATAAGCAGTGTAACAAGATTACAAGTGACTGATATTGCCCAGTATCTCCCCACCATCAGGACTGCAGATCTGGCTCTTCAAATTTAGGCATCTGAGATTACTCAGGTCAGTAGCTAAAGTCTCAGCCCTTGAGTGAAGCACCCCAGCTATCCCAGTGGTTCTGCTTCCTCAAGCACGGGACCCACAGCAGTGAGCCTCAGAGACCCAGGCCAAATGAGTCAGGCTCACAGCTCACATGGCATACCATTAAAAATAGCAGTTTAGATGTTCACACCCAAGCTCAGCCACACTGTAGCTTTTAGTTCAAGCTCAAGTCATTTGGACTCAGGGGCTCAGCCTTGCTGCTGTGACAGCTTTTTTGGGCCATGTATACGTACCCTCAGCCACTGAGCTGCTTCTGAGAGATCCCTGCTCCTCCGGCCTCAGCCTCTCCAAAAAGCAAGCCGGATGTGCAGTGACTGACCACTGCAGAGGGACACAATCTAACGAAGGGCACACTGCAGCTTGGAGGCTGAAGGTGAATCACCACTCTAGCATGCCCTTCATTAGCTGGTTGGTGAGGGTCTCTTTAACAGCACGAGTTACACTTGAAGGGGCCAGGAGAAATCCACAACTCATGTTTCAGAGTACCAGTCAACAAAGGGGAGGGTCAGTAAGAAATCAGTGTTTTCCCCACCCCCACACAGCACTGAACAGTAACAGGCAATATTTCTTGCAATGATGCTCTAAGCCAAGAGTCAAGATACCACACGTAAGGCCAGATCCTGCAAGCAGTAGCCACCTGGGTGCAGGCTGGAGTCAATGGAGTTCAAACAGGGTTAGCAAGTTATAGAGATACTCCTGTTTGGCACCCTGGAACATTTCCTGGCTTGGGATAGGCAACTCTGCATGTTCCTACTTTGAGCTCCATCCTGAGTGGGTTATACAGAAAGGCTCTCCCGACCAGCTGCTGAGCTCTCCAGAAATTCTGGTGGAGCAAAGAGCACTCACAGCCAAAAAGAAGAGATGACAAGGTTGCAGTAGTTTGACAAAGTCTCAGCGATGCACCTGTGCCGCCTGGGATGCTGCTCTGCCTGGCCGGCCGGAGTTACTGTAGATGCTATTTCGGTTTCTCACTGCAAATGGTCAATAGCTGATCAATCAACGAAATCTGGGCTGGGATAAGACAGACCATCAGAGGAACACAGGAGTCAGGTCACCATCCTGGAGTGGAGAATCCCAGCCCAGAGAGCTGGCAGCAGGGGAAAAACTGGACTCATGAACAGTCTCGAAAAGAGAACTTGCGCCTACCAGCTAACCAGATCTGCAGCATCCTAAAAGAAGCGATAAGATCAACCTAGACCAGATGGTTACTGAGCATGGGAGACCACAAATGATATCCTGCAGACATCAGAGAAAGGAAACCCCCATGGAGTAGCTGGGGATGGTAGCAGGAAGAGGCAAAGCTGGGTGCCCTGTTGCCAAGTCTGAGTCCCCCTTCCTCATCCCAATTTCTCCCTGCTTGCTGGAATACCTGCCTGGGTTGGGACACTGCCTGTCAGGAGAGCACAGTGCAGCGCTACCTTTCATCAGCTCTTCTCAGCCATGTGTGGCAGATGCCCCCAGTGAGGTATTATTGCCGAGTTACTATATTCCCTTTCCTGGCTACTCCATTCATCAAATCCTGAGGCACGCTGGGTATCTTGGGAGACAAGGAGCAGGTCAACAATGGCAGTCATGCATGCACAAGAGCTCCATGCACCTCACTTCTGTACACAGGGAAAACACAGGTACATGGTCTCGTTCCTCCCACAGGACAAGCTAAATGAGAGCAGGCCTTGGGACTATCTGTGCTAACCTCAGACATGGAGAGAGCCTTCCTCCGCCTCCCTGCAGGTCCCTTTACAGGGCTCTGCAGGAGTCTGGGTGCAAATTAACCCTTTGGGCACCAACCAAGACAGAGACATAATTCCTAAGAGACCAGAGATGGTCATGTACTTCCCTGTCTAACCCTCATACAGCAAGGCAGCAAAATCACCGCCAGCGACAAGGGGAGCTGCAGGTGTTCAGCAGCCCCTAGAAATCAGGTCTGAAATTATTCTGCCTGTTTGGAGAGAGCTGGGACGCATGGGATATTGCAGAAATCAACCCCCATCCCACTTACCCCCTGCCAAAGAAACCCCAACAACCACCAAAAATTTTGCCAGCTGGTAGAGGACAGTCATGGCTCTGACAGGACACCATGCAACAGCGCTGTCCACCAGTTATGGCGGGGAGAGACAGAAAATACAGCATGGTCATGCCTTCATGCAAAAGACAGGCAAAGATTTTGCTGCTCATTACAACTTCAACCCACAATTATTTTTAAAAGAGAAGATGGGAGGAGGAAAAGCCAGCAGAACCCCCAGCTGTCTTATTACTACTTACAGACAGAGGCAGATGGCAGATATGCATCCAGCGGCCCCACTTTCTGGATGTGAGGACACTATTTACATTAACAACAGTTACAAATACTTTGCCCTTTGGTAGCACTGACAGTCTGAGACACCCAAAGCGGTTTTCAGACATTAACTTCACTGCACAATACTACTGAGAAGGATCATTGTCTTCATTGAACACAGGGGGAAACTGCAGGGACCAGCCCCAGGTTATTCAGGAAATCTACAGCTGGGACAGTTACAGAATCACTCCCAGCCCTACGCACTCACACCAAGACTGTCCTTCAGGATGTAGACAGGACAATTCTGACAGAAAGTGGGAAGATCACCACAGCTGTATTCATTGTTTATGAGGCGACTTTCACTGTAGTCCTCCTGGATTAATGGGAATAATGGCAACAGCAAATGACTTACTGGCAGGTGTCCAATAAGATCTCTAGTCTTGCAACTTGATGCTGTTTAAAAACGAAAAACCCCCTCAATGAGTAAGCTGGCTTTCCAATGTACCCCTGACAAATGGCAGCACCATCTCCATGCTATGATTGCACCCCCCAGAGCTGTCTCAAACCCATGACACCTACTCCACACCCATAATTGGGAGATAGCTTTAACATGGATGACATCACTCCTTCCTAATAAAAGCTCCTGCTGAGATAATAAAAACCCTTGATTTTTACTGTGCTTTTCAAGAGGAGGACAGTGCAGGTTTTAAAACAGTTCTTCTGTCTACAGTAAAGTAAAAGCACCCTGTCTGAACCCGTTAAATCAAGACAACTTGGCTGCATTTCGAAACCTATGTTGGCGGCAGAGGAAATATCTTTATATAACAGATCGATCTCTTGTGGAGTCCATTTTGTGTTGCATTTACCCCTTTTTGCTGCTTTGGGAGTTGTTTATTTTTTCCCATAGGGTTAGTCTTTTATCAAAGACCTTTAATAAAAAGGGGTTGCTTTTCAGTCTGGAGAGGGGAACATGCTGGTTACTGGCTGTGTCTGTCCCTTTAACCCAGTTTCTCTCTGGTGTGGCCAGTAGAGCTCAGTGGCAGAGTCCAAAGGACTCCCAAGTGTTCTGCCCAACAGGAAATATAGAGGTGGTTGTCCTCTGTTTCCCAACCCATGCCAGAAGCAGGTGATCATGCAGTTGTACCACCTCTGGCTATGATCCTATCACTTCTCCCAAGCAAAGCAGGCTCAGGCCAGATCCGTACTTAGATGGGAGCCTACGCACTAGGCCTGAAAATGCATTCATCCAGTAGGGCTTGTGCCAGTCAGCCGTCTCTGTTCTTGCCATCTGACAGCACAATAGCTCTGACATGGAGTATGCTCCTCTCAGAAGAACTGCTCAGGGAGCACTGAGTTCAGCCCCTCACCTCACACCAACATAAGCCCCAGGTGAAAGATCACCGAAGCCTTGCCATCTGTAGACAAAGCCCAAAACTCACCATGGAGGAGCAAGAACTGTTGCCCTACTATACAGATACTCAGAGAAAAAGCCCAGTGCTAATGTCAGAAAGAAAGAGAGATCAGACTTTTAATGAGTATGAGCCTAAGATCATCAGGAACGTGTAAAAGACCACAGGGACAGCGACATCCCGGTTCCAGGCAATGGAAGATAACAAGGCATGTTGAGAAAGAGGCTTTTCCATCCCAGAGGCCATGGCTTTCAAGGATATGGAAACAGGAATATTGTGCATGTATATTCACACCAGTGTAATCCTGTTTCTACAAAAAGCATCAGGGACATTTTAATCCCTGTTTTCTATGATGCTGGAGTGCTGATCCCAATCCCACCTGAAGAATGCTCTGCTGAAATAGGTGCCAAACTGCAGATGAGTGATGACAGCTAATACTCCCAATAGCATTTTTTGCAATATAGAGGTGTTTTAACCTTGGTGTCCTGGCCAAATTCCAATTTAGGTAATTACAGTCTGCCTCTCTCCATTTCCCCTGCACTGTCAATTGGCCCTGGATTTCTCCCTCACTTCCTGTCTACCCAGTTGTGATGGGTTGCTGAGTGGAGTGAAAATGATTCCATGCTTTGCACTGGAACTGGTGGGAGGCAAAGTGATTCCTATGTATAGCTCACATAACAGGGAATTAGGCTTGTGGAGTGAAGGGGAGTCCATTGGGATGAAATGCATTCAAGAGGCATGCATGCTTCCATATTTACTGTTCTTTTTAGAAAACATCACTGCTGACCAGTCCTGAGATGAAGAGGGTGCACTGGGAATTTAGAGCACTTCCTTCTTGCTATGGTGGAGGAGATGGGAAAAACCCTGCCAAGTCCAGTTAGGCAATGGACTGAAAAGCAGCTCCTGAATCCTGCCTATCGACACATGTTGAAGTCTTTAAATAGTAAATATTAATGTATCCATTTTCTGTGCCATCAGGTCCCACCTTTACATCTCCTAGTAAGACAAATAATGATCAGAGAATTTGGGGGGGAGGGTGGGCTGCATTATTTGCCTCTTCCCCGTTTTATTTACTGCAGAATTCAGCATTGAGTCTTCCACGTGACTGATGGCTGAGCAAGCTGCTCCCGGTTTGACTTTAACGTGAGGCCACCCTGTTCTGTTCCCTGTGCTCGTGGAAGGCGCTTGGCAGGTCGCACACCAGCAGCCGAGACGCAGGTGCGCAGCAGGCATGATGGGGAGTATCTTGAATAGAACCTCATTGACATGTTGTGGGGCTCAAGTGCCATGGAACGGCAGATGCTCCAGGAGTCGGCTAACCTAGGGACCATCAATCCCTCACCCCTTTCCCTCCTCCTCCAGAAGGGAGCTAGCTCATTCGACAAACCTCGGTGGTGAGGAAAAGTAAAAGAAAAAGCAACAGACACAGCTTTTCTATAGTTCTGACCTCTGTGCCCTTCAAGGAAGGCTATTGGCTCCAAGAGGAGATCCAAGAGAAGTCACAGGGCTTGAGTTATTTTTGACAAGCAGAGTAAGACACCAAAGAACAGACTTAGAAATAAGACCAATCAAACTGCAAGTGGAAGGCTGGACTCTGTAGGTCTTCTCAATCTCTAATTTCCATGAGTCAAAGACAAGGCTGGTTTCTCTGACAATACATTGCAGAACCAGCACCATACATGGGACTAAGGCAGAAAGAACATGGAGTAAGTGATTCTCCCAACTCTTAGAAATATAAGCCACAGCTAAAGCAGGGTGACTTGTAGGAGATGGGATATTACTGTGAGGCATTTCCACAAAGCAAGAGAGTCACCTGCAGACGGCTGCCTTGCAAGACTCTGCTGAGATCATCCAGTGAGGACAAGCAACCACCAGGCAGGGAACACCTGTGCCAAAGAACTAGGAGCTAATTCCTCGGTCAGTGCTGAAAGTGCTGCCTGAAATGAGGGGAGGAGTTGCAGAAATTGGGGCATCAAACCTGCCAGTGCCAGGTGAAATTCAAATCAAATAAACATTCCCCTGTTGGCCAAGTTGGCTCCCAGGAACACAGAATGACCAAGACAGTGCATGACTCAGCTAGGGGCTAACAGTGACCCTGGTCCAGCTTCAGAGGTGGGAAGAAACAGACTGCAGTCAGTGAGAGGGCAGGTACCTCACACAGAGGCTCTGGGTTCTTGCTCTTATTAACAGAGATCCTCAGAGAATTTCTCCAGGAGGTTCACATTAGTGGTTCTCCTACCTACCAATCCGAATGTGGCTTTCCTGAGCAAGACCTTGCAACCCTGGCCATTGAGCATCAAATACAAATAGCACCATGTGCCACCAGGAATCGACACCCCTACCAGCTGTAAATAGAACAAGCCACACGGTGGATAAACAGTAGATAGCACTTGCCTGGCAAAAATGCAAATGATCAGTTTCATGTAAACCACTTCCAGACATGTCATTTGGGGTGAGGTTTCAAAAGTGACCTTGCGCGCAGAAGGGCCTGACTACTACTGCAGCATGCCAGGCAGCACTAAGATGCCTGGCATCTCCCTGCCTCTCATTCCTCCCAGTGTTCCTCTTGGGAACAGGGCCTTCCTTATCACCCCTGGTGCCGTGCCGTGTATGGGAGACACAAGGGAGCCTGGGAGCCCTCTCCCTAGCTATTCAGCTGCTAAGAAGCAACCCAGAGTTTCCTATGACCCCTATTTTGACTTGCCAAGAGGCTGAAAGCCAGGCAGGCCTGGCTTTAGGGGCAGGAGAGTGGCAGAGTCCGCCATTGAGCACTTCCGGAGCAGCTTCATTTTCAGCGGGGTTACTTATCCTCTTCCTCCTCCTCCCCTTGCCCCTCCCCCAATCTGGCTACTAATTCCACATTAATGTGCTGCAGCAGCCAAGGTAATGACAAAGACTAGGCCGGAGGATATAATTACATTATGAAACTCCTTTAAATCAATGGAAGCCAAGGAGGACTGAGGCTTGGGGGGAAGAGGTGGACTGCCATGCACAGCCATGCACAGAAGCACCCCACCCCCAGACCCTGTGGAGGCTCAGTCACTTTCTCTCCAGCTTGGTGCAAAATACACCCCTGAACCTACCCTGCCCCCTGTTCTCACCCACACACACATCCACCAGCTCCACCTCAGTGATACAGAAACACCCCCACCACATGAGTAACTCACATCACCACACTCTGCACCTGCAGGCTGTCATGTGTGGGGCCTGTGCTAAATATCTGTAGGGTGGTAGGGCCTAGGACGACAATCCCAGGCACCAAGCATGACATATTAGGTATATTATGGTAGCACCAACAAACCTCAATCCTGGACCAGAATCCACCATGTCTGGGCCAGGATCCACCCTGCTCCCATGTGCCAGGTGCTGTACATTTTATATCAGACACTTTACAGTGGCACCTAAGAGCCCCAGTGCTGAGATGGACCCCACTGCACCAAGCCTTGTACAAACACGAACCAAAAAACTTGATCTCTTTTTAAATAAAGGACAAATAGCAAGACTAAACCTGACCTCAGTGCAGCCCCCAACCCCTAATGGTGAAACAAACGAAATGGCCAAATCTCAAATACCTATCAAATGGTCAGTACATTTGCTGTTTTTCTTAAAGACATGGCTCCTGGGGCCATGGGATTAGGAACAGCTGCAGCTTCCATTTCAAAACAATATGTGTTTTTAGCCACTGATGTGGCATAAAAAGATTTTTTTTTGAAGATGTACCCATGAAAGAAAATGAAAAGAACCCCAAAGTTGTTTAAAAAAACAAAACAACAACAAAAAACCCTCACAATTTTTAAGTCAGTCTTGAGGGGCCCTGACTCATGTTTTTGAGCACATGGGGTTATCAGACCTGAGACAATGTGGGAGTAGACCAGAAGAATCCCACTCCTTGTCATTCTGGTTTTTAAGAGCCACAGAAGTACTTCATTCCCCATCCCAATCAGTGTCTCACATCTCTGTAAAGGTGCGCAGATGTGGAATCCACGCTGTAATTTGAGCAGCCAAGCCACCACTTTTAACAAGGCAACCAGAGGCTGCACTTTCTGTCTTGTACCTTGTGACCTGCAGAGGTGCGATTTGGGGGGTGGGGCGGTGGAAGAATCACTGGCTAAAATAAAACAGACAGAAAAACTGGGACCAGGGATGAAAAGCCACCAAACCAGATGCACACTGGGGAGGTAGACTCTGGTCCCATGATTAGCGAGAGAACAGCTAAAGAGTCTGGTCTGGGCAAACACCACCCCCCTCACACACACCCCCATGGTTTGATGTGACCTCTCCTCTCTTGCCAGGGTGCTTTTCTCTCTCTCTCTCTCTCTCTCTCTTTTTTATTCTCTTTTTTTCAGGCTGGGTTTAATTTGACACCTTGAGCTTTGGTAACGAGGTGGGGAACAGCACAGCCACAGTGGAATTCATTAGGTGCAGCACTGCAGGGCCCGCTCTCTGTGCGTTAATGACATCGGAGGATAGGGAAACGAGACAGCTACCATGCTAGATGAAATAAACATGAGGACTGTCAGCAGTGACAGCCTAAGCAAAGGGGACAAAATAAGTCAGGTAAAGACCTTTCCCCATCCGCACAATGGAAAGCGACAGCTTGCAAAGCCCCTTTCCTCTGGCGCCCTGGGCTTGCCACTGACCAGGGGTGGGGGAGAGAAAAGAAAATACAATTAAATTATCATTTTAACATACAAATTTCATTTATCAGTTTAAAGAGGCAGTGGGAACCACACTACCCCTCCTCCTCAGAAGCGCTGCATGTAAAAGCAAGATGCACACGGCTAATGGCTGGGTTGGGTTCAAAGAAGAATTTAAAGATGTAATGCCATCCTTTGAGAACCACCCCTCCCCTCTATGTGTCACCATCAGCAAATCAGGGAGTGGGGGACAAATGGTTAAGTGTGGAAACAGGTATAGTGTGAAGATATGCACTGCCCCCCAACCCAATTTCCTGCTCCTGGATTGGCAGTAGCATCAAGGTGCTGGGGGTCTGAAGAGTGTCAGTGCAAGCAGAGCAGCCAGTGCCATGCAGAATGCATATTGTGCCAACTAAACCTGTGCCTATGTACACGCCATGTTACATGGGGACTGTAGGTGTGTGTGGGGAGGGGGAGTTTTCACATACATTTTCACATATACCTGGGTCATGGTGAACATACAGACGTGCACATCTGCCTTGCAAAACTGCTCTGAACAAATCACCAGCTCAGAGACAAAAGCTACATACCTGATCTTACCCAGATGCTAATGAATAAGCTAACGATACTCTAATTTGCTCATTTATAAAAAAAATTACTTGCCTCAGGTGGATGAAAAGAATTTTGCACAGCTAGTATATACTCTGCATATATTGTAACATTCATAATTAACATATACTGTGGGACAACTATGTGTTGTACAAATATATACAATACAGCTGTCACAGTACTTATGTCTTAATATACTACTGTAACGTGTTATTTTTGCACGTACAAAAAGTGACATCAGAGGGAATACCGACACTGTAAAATAATGCACTCAAAAGTAAAAAATGAAGACTGACTACATCACCTTAACTCCACCCCGAGTTCATTAAAACAGCCTATGATTATACGATACCAGGTTATATTTTTCCTACACATTGGACTGTGTGCAGTGAATCAGGCAACCTAAACAGTGTCTGTTTTTATCCTCACTATTCATAGACTTTAAGGTCAGAAAGACCCATATGATGATAGGCTGACCTCTTATACACTGCCCATAACCTCACCCATCCACTCGTGTAAGAGACCCCTAATCAAAGACAGAGTTACTGAACTCTTCAGATTATGCTCTAAAGACTTCAAATACAGAGAATCCAGCAGCAAGTGAGCCGTGCCTCGTGCTACAGAGGAAGGTGAAAATCCCACAGGGCCTCTGCCAATCTTCCCGAGGGAAAATTCCTTCCTGACCCCAAATATCTTGATCAGCTAAACCCTAAGCATATGCGCAAGACTCACCAGACAGACACCCAGAAAGAACCCTCTGTAGTAACTCAGAACCCACTCATCTAACATCCCATCAGGGGCCTGAGACATCCTGATGCATGGGTGCTGTGAGATGCTGAGCACACTCTACTTCCTGTCTGGAACTGGGGCACACAAGTTCCTTAGCAACGAGAAGTCTCATGTAGAGTTTTGCCTGGTAATTCCCAACAACCTCAATCCCAAACTTGTGATGCTAGACTCCAGTATGGCACAAGCAATTACCCACACACATCCACCTGCAAGATCTTGGCCCGGGAGATCACTGGACAATTTGGGGGGTTACATTCTCACTGGCCATAAGCCAACTCCATTGCTTGGCTTAGTGGAACATACTAATAAGACAGCAAAAGGACTGTAATTCTAGCCTGGTTATGGAAGGGGAGGTGGCACAAAGGGAAAAAGCAATCTATTTAAAAAGGTTTGAGAAACTGTACAGTAATAACCGCTACCCCCTTCCAAACACGCACCAAGGGTTAGAGCTGTGCCATGATTCTCGTACAAGGAGCACCCTCTTTTGTATTGGCAAAAGTAAACATGGAGGTCTTTGGCCCTGGTACAGAGAGAGGCTCTATGGGACAGTTCAGTGTGACCTGCCGCAATGTTGCTATGCATCCTGGGCTCAGCCTAAAGTCCCTGCCCTCCATGCCTAGAAACTTGGCAAGCCACCAGAGGCAAGCATTTCAAATCACAACACAAAAATGCCAGACATTTTTAAACATAGGATGAGTTCCTTTGACTTGTCTTCTAGGTTTCCAGCCTAAAGCGGAAAAAAGGGTGTCACATTTTCCAGCTTCTCTCTGCAATCAGGACGACTAGAAATTTACTCCTCATACAGACAGCTGAGCCCCTCTCACGCTCACCCAACTCCAGGAGCTGAGGCTTTGAGGGAAAAAGCTCACCAGACATGAGGCTTGTGATGAAAATCAGAAGAATGAGTTCTTTTATTCATCATGGCTTGGTACGACGATGTTAGCTGGCACCCATCCATCCACATCCTTCCCACACACACCCTGCCCATTTGTGCAGAAAGGCCCTAGGGAGGAATTTGCAAGGGTGTAGTGGAATCTTGAGGACAACAAATGCACCAGGAGGGAATTACCTCCACAGCCCTCAAAAGAAATGGAGGCTGGGGAACCTTCCCCTGTGGGCTTTTGAAGGCCTATACAGAGTCCCTGTGCACGCTTTAACGTTAACACTTCATCTACAAAGGCCGGGTTTCAAAAGCTCTGCATCCTACCTACCAACCTTTCAGCTGAGGGTGACATGTCATTCCCTCCAAAGCTCACCCCCTCCACCCTTTCCACCACACAGCAGACATCTTAACCATCAGCTGCCAATTTCCTGCACTGTTTGGTTCTGGTGACTGTGCAAGGCCAGCAGGCCCTGGCTCTCTTATGAAATCTGCAGTCAGAAAAGGGCAGGCCCTAGGCCCCCATGCCCAGATGCCTGAGCAAAATGGCACAGAATATTGCCACAGCAGGGTGGGGAGGACGCCAGCATGCTAGTCTGAGCTCATTCAGGGGTCACTATGCATCCTAGGGCAGGCTGCTGCTTCTCCACATGCCTCAGGGGCTGTGCCTAAGGATGTAACACTAACTGGTGCTCACAGAAGAGATAGTGAGAACCTTGAATGGGGCTTTGAACTTTCTCCAGTTCCTGCGTGAAGTTTTTCCTCTGTAATAGGGAAGAGAAGCCACCTCTGCAACACCAGCCCCATCACCCACCCACCCAGCAAAGAACCTTTCAAAGGGCTAAGGATCTATATATCAAATAAGAGCTATTGGACTGGGAAAAGGGGGCGGGGGGGAGATTAGGGGTTTGGAACAGCTTCCACTCAAGGAGAGATTAATGAGACCGGGACTTTCCAGTTTAGAAAATAAAAAACAAAGGGGGGGGGGGAACTGCAGAGAAAGTGCCTAACAAAGTGGGATTTTCTCTCACAAAAGCTCATGCAAAAAACAAACGTTAATCTTTAAGTGCCACGGACTCCTTGCTTGTTTTGCAGAGGTCCATAAAATCATGAGTCGTGGGGAGGGAGTGAAGAAGGAAGAGTATTTACTCCTCATAACACAAGAGCTTAAGGGTCACCAAATTAAGTTAATAGACAGCAAGTTTAAAACAAAAGGAACTATGTCTTCACACACCACACAGTTGACCTTTGGAACGCCTTGCCAGAGGATGTTGTGGACACCAAGACTACATGTAGGGTTCAAAAACGAACAAGATAAGTTTCTGGAGAATAAGTCCATCAATGGCTATAAGACAGGATAGGCAGAGATGCAAAACCATGCTCTGAAGTGGCCCTAGCCTCTGTCTGCCAGAGACTGGTAATGAATGACAGGATGGATCACTTGAATTGCCTGTTCTGTTCATTCACTCTGAAGTGGCTAGGATTGACCACTGTCAGAAGACGGGATATGTAGCTAAATGGCCCGTTGGTCAAATGCAGCATGGCTAATAAAGCATCAGGCTGGGGCTGTGCCCAGGAGAGCTTTATGTGGTGTCATGCATCCTCTCAGGGAAATCCCAGAAGAAACATAACACAGCCAGAGGCAACATTCACTGCTCCATAGTGTGCTGCTCCTGGATGAAGCCATTCCCACGGCTACACATTCAGGGAAAAGCTCCCAGAGCCAACCAGGAGAACGCTAAGTGCTTGCACATTCTGGAGCACACACGGGTCCCAGGGGTGCAATTGCCGCTCCCCCTCACTCCGACAAATCTCCCACTATTGGTCTTCTCACAGCATTAGCTGGTCAAACAGATGCCATGGGCTATCACAGGCAGAGATTTCCCAGACAGGGAGGGGCACTGGTCCCCTCACACCCAGTGAAATCATCCATATGTCCACCTCCTGCAGACTCTACATGCTGCTGGTCATGGACCCAGTGACTGCTGAAGGTAGCTGAGCCCAGACAGCCTTCACAGAGCTGCAATTGTGAGCCCTCACTAGTTACCCTCGCCTCGCTTTGCCTTTTCCCCACGCACCCACACACAACACAGTAGGCTGCTGTGGAGACAAAGCTTTGAAGTTATGCAGCCAGCTAGTATGTCAAAAGCAAGCCATATACACAAGGTCCACCAAACATAGGGTTACCAGATGTCAGGCAAAAGGAGGACATATCCTCCTTTTTACCTTCATGTCCTCCGTCCTGCAGGCATTTTAAAAATACATGATTTTATATGGCTTTTACTTACAGGGGTTAAAGTATGCTGGAACACCCCGGAATACCCTACTTTTAGGGGGAAGCATTCCAGGGCCCCCTAAAAACAGAAGAATATTACATTAATACTACATTTGCTCCATGTGTTCTCCATTGTCCTCCTTTTTGTACTTCTCAGTCTTCCTTTCCATGCTTTGGTATCTAGTAAGCCTAACCAAAGACTGAGTCCAACCTATCGGAAGGGAACAGTGCCCATGCATCAGCATCTTACCCAGTCCTGTTCACAGCTCCCTCCCCCTCCAGGATGTGTTGACCTGAATATCTTCCTCCCCTCACTTTTTTAACCTACACCGAACAGTAGAAAAGCCACCGTAGATCATCTAGTAGGTTCATCTAGTTCAGTGGCCCATCTCCGACTATCACCAGCACCTTTGGGGAGGGGGGGGAGGCAGTAACCCCTCAGTAACCAAATGTAGAAACCCCCACACACACACACACATTAATTATTTAAGATACATGTGAGACTTAGAGATTGGCTGTACCTTAAAACCTTACGTTTAATAGACCTTTCCATTGTTAACTTTGACAATTTGGGATATTCCTCCCATCCATACAAATGTCTAATGCATTCTCTTTTTGTGCCTTCCTAAATTCCTAGCCTCAGCAACTCCCTGCAAGTTCCTGAGGACAAAGACAGGTTGCATGAAAAACCATTTCCTTTTATCAGCTCTGAATGGGCCACCTTTCTACCACATTGAATATCCCCTTGTTCTTACACTATGAGACAGGGACAAGAGAAGCTCCCAATTTTATACACTTGTGTTCCCTCTTATTTGTTTCCTTTCAAAGGCAAAGAATCCCAGTCTTTACAACCATTCTTCACAGGATAATATTGTGGATCCTCACATGCTAGTTTGACTGCTAGACAGACTACGCTTTAGGAAAGTCAGACTGTGTACAGTGGATTGTTATCATAGGGTTGCTCAAAATCTCTGGACTGATGGAAGTGCTTTCTGGGGACAATATATTTGAATATATTGGGTGGGGGAAAAGCACAAGGAAGATGTACTTGGGTTTTGTAGAGAGATCTGGGGGAAAGTCACAGTCACTGGAATGGTAGGTGTCTCACTGTGAGGTCCACCCAACCGTTTTCTTTTTAAAGACAAAAATATTATTCCAACCTCTATCATCATTGTGCCCAGCCAGATATTTCTCAAATTTACTAGCAGAAAATTCCCTGGCTCTACAACAAATGGGGCTTCTCTCTACCCCTTTTGGTGCTGCGTAAGGTGACACTTTCCTTCCACCAGGAAAGGAATGGGACAGAAGGAGAACAGACGAACATACATGTGCGCTTATGTATTTGGCCAGTCTGAAGCTTCAATCTATCACCAACCCTCCTCAAACCCATCAACACAAGTGATTGTGTTAAGCAGAAGTGCCATGAAGGGGTATGACAAATGCAACTATTTCCCTCCAGGAATTTCCCACTTAGCAAAAGTTTTTTGCTGGCACACAATTCCCAGGGGTTCCTTTTCAGTACCCTGGCACAAATGCTTTAAATGCTCATGGTTTTTGCTCCACTGGCCATCACATCAGCCCACCACTCTCCTCTGTTGTAAAAGGACTAGCACAAAGCCCACTGGTAACAGAAACACACCTTGTATGGCCCCTTTCTGAACAACAGCGAGAGATGGAGCATGAGCTATGAGCCAGCTCCTGACTGAGCCTCTATCACCACTGTGCTCCCAGCATTTAATGCCGCATAACTTCCAAAGGCGAAAGCCAAATTTCTAGGACTCAGAGACCCCATTGCTAGTCCAGGCACAGTCACAGGCTTCCTGTGTGGCCTTAGAAAAGTCACTTCCCAACTGTGTGCCTCAGTTACCCCACCTGTATAAAGGGGGTGATGCCTCTTAATGGAAAATCCTGTATCTCACCCTGTGCTTCTCATGTTGTACCACAGTAAGATGCTCACTGACAAATTCCCATGAACCTTACCATGACCCTCCACCTGCCTCCCCCAAACCACCCTTCACCCAATTCTGTGCAACTACAGCTATCATCTCATGCTCTATGAGCTGCACCCCATCACAGGAAAATGTTGCTATAATTTTAGACAGGCCAGTGTTGCTTGCAGACCAAATCCTCCTCCCATCATTTTATCTTTTGCTCTTGTTCCTCCACCTCCCCCCACTACCCCCTGAAAGCAAACGAGTTTGCAAGTCCCTATTCATCAAGGAAATTAATTCCTTATGCATAATTCATTTCTTTTGTGAACTTTTTCCTAATGCTCCCAAGTGCATTAGGAATGGAGGCAGCAATGGGAGAATGGGAAAGAGATGTGGGGGGGGGGGGGGGGAGAGACAACATTCGGTGCACTGTTCCTGTAGTTAGCATGGGCCCAGAAAGGCTCTGTCGGCTGTTCTCTAGCTCTCATTGGCTTGACCTAGGCTTTTAGGGAAGAGGGTATAATAAAGTTCTGAGAAGTTGTTTACCAAAGGCTGGGAGTGGGGGATGGCACTTCGGTCTGGACCTTGCAGAGAACAGCCTCCCTAACCCAGTTTGACAGCAGCAAGTTTAAGGATTTCTTTCTAGTGGCTGTAATTGTGCACAGCCCAAAAACTAGTGGTGGCTGCTGGGATTTTCCAGTCCTAGGACTGAGAAGCTTCCGGACAACACCATGTGGACTCAAGATTAGAAGAGCAGGGTTGTTAACAGTCTGGATGGAGGTGTTACAGTTCAACTCGAAAGGAGTCCCTGGCTCTGAAATAACCCTGATCCTCCACTGAAAGAACACATGGGACTCAAATGCAAGAAGCGTGCTACAGATGCACTAGGAAGGCACACCTGCAGGAACTTCTCTTGAGAGAAACCCAAAGCCTTCTCCAGAGCTACTAGGACCATGAGTTTAACAAATGCCCATAAGCCCAAGACCTAGGGCCAGCATGGCCAAGACAGAACAGAAACCAATGTGATCCAGGTTCCAGAGAGGTAGCCATGTTCGTCTAGTTCAGCAAAACAAGAAAGGAGTCCTGTGGCACTTAAAGACTAACAAACTTATTTATCACATGAACTTTACTCTTTTGTGGGAGAAAAATCCCAGGTACTCCTTGCTTGTCAATGTGATCCGGTGACCAAAGAGACCCCCCCCAAACTGTGTAATAAGGGCGCCGCATCCTGAGACAGACAGACGACCTCACTGCCAGGACTGGAAGTGGAATGCACTGGTTCTGGACTTGCAACTTCTTCGGTCTCAAAGCCAGAAGGACCATCTAACCCAGAGGTCTCAAACACATGGCCTGCGGGCCGCATGTGGCTTCTAAAGCTATTTCCTGCGGCCCACAATGACATGATCATTACTGATATTTGCAATATCATTGTATGAAAAGGTTTCAGTGGTGTGGCCCTTGAGCTAATTATACTAGTCCTCATGTGGCCCCCATGGTGATTTGAGTTTGAGACCCCCTGATCTAGTCTGCCCTTCTGCATAGCAGAGGCCAGAGAAATGCCATCCAGGAATTCCTGCACTGAGCACAGAGTGCCCCATGAGTGCAGGAGCCATTAGGTATTAAAGGGGACCCCATGAGGATCAAGGATTTCCTGGGGCTCACATTCTGTTCTAGCAGGCACACATGCCTTACTGCCATCCCCCAAGATCACAAGGTGATCACGGTCATGCCTTGTCCACCATTCAGACGAGAAACCACTCAGGGAAATCCAAGCGCTGCAGGACATGATGACTGGTAAGCACAAATGTTGCTCTTCTCTCTGAGGCAGCCTTAAGCCAAACACCCCAGGTGTGGGTTGGGGGCACTGTGCAGCTGAAGGTGCAGACTTCAAGAGTAAAGTTCAAAAGTAGGCCTTGAACATCCATGGCACAAAGGACATATGACTCCTGGCACCTGTCCAAATTCTAACCAGGATAATTGTATTCTACCTCATCTGAGTCCCTTCCCGCTGTTTTATACAAGCATAGGGGTTCTCTCTTCCACCCGAAAGTTGTTGTGAAGTATTTCTCCACACTACTGTGTTCCACCCCAGAAGTAGGCAAACCAATCCACATATAGCCTTTGCCTACTGCACAGGGGCATCGTGAGACTTAGTTAAAATAGATATCACTAAAATATATCCTTTCAAGACACAAACGGCTGTTTGGAAGTTCTAAACAATTGCGGAGCATCTATGCAAACCCCAGTCTGACCTCACAAGAAGGGGCAGAATAAGAGATTAGATTACAGGGATCATTTTACCACTGGTCACCCTAAATTTATAACCCTATATATTCATGTAACCAGGAAGGTAGTGTTTAGATCTGTAGCCAGAATACAGTACCATTCATTCCCACATTGCTAATCCATGAGTCCACAAATGGAGTAGTTACTTGCCCACTCCTTGCTGCCATGAAGTCCCATGTTAGTACAGCCACTGTACTGTCACCAAATGGACTGCAGCATGCCAACTAATCTGCCATTAGACGTTTTACCCCAAATACAAGAGAAACATTTTCTCAAAAGAAAATAACCAAGTGTAGCTGGACAAGTGGCTGCTCTGACTTTATCCCAGACTGAGGGTTTATTCAGAAACCTGCTGCACAGGGCAGGTTGTCAGCCGCCACTGTAGTCAATGGCTCTGACAACGAACATCAACTAAGGCTCTCAGGACTTACTAATCGCCCCAAACAAAGGGTTACCAGATACACTGGTTCCAGTGCCTCACTTCTTTCCCCTTGCTTTCCAGCCCAATCTATCCTTTGCCCCAGCCCACAAATCCAAAAGGCAGCAACTGGACTATTTCCTGTACTAAATTTGGACAGTAAGAAGCATCACCCTGTCACAGGGGTATAGAGCGTTTGCAACGCCCCATTTAACGGCACTGTACTCCTATCCACGGGCTTCATTAACATATTTCAGCTGCGCTGTGATGGATGAAGATAGATGGGAGAACATCAGCCTTGGTGAAATCACTGTTTTATCAAGGTTAAACCATCCCCGCACTGTGCCACTTCCTTTGTTGTGTTTTGCTTCCAACCACAAACCTAAGAGCGAAATTAACAGACTTTTGTCCTCATGGATCATGGCTCTTGCCCTGGCTGGGGGACAGAGAATGGCTTCCACTCTGCTGTTATTCTACCTTGGAAAGGGAAAATGAATGAGATGGGGGGAGAAGAGTGTCTAGGTAAACTTCATGAAACTGACATAAATGCCTGCGGGCCAGAAAGAGGATTCCTGAAAGCTTTTCTCAGCAAGGTTCTGCCAGCATGCTCTAATCCTGATCTGCCCCACCATTCACCTACCCAGATCTTCAAAGCTACCACACCCAGCTCTGCCAATGCACCTCAGTCATTTCCTGCATCTACCCCAAAATTCCCACTTACTACTCCAGTCCAGGCCTTCCCTGGGACTTAGACAGCAAACTGCATGGCGACTTCCGTAATCCAGTGGGAACCAGAATGAGGCAAACTGTTATCCTAAATGCACTGCACTATGACAGCCAAAATGTGAGGGTTCGGGGACACAAACACCTAACATATCCCCCAAACTCCCCAAAATGTTCAGAATAAAGTGACCATTGAGGGGTAACCCTAGGAATCACGCTGCTTGCTCCCCCCTGTATCACAGCTCCCCCTTACACCACAGAAAGGAAGACACTGCAGCCAGTAGGGGCTGCTATACATCAACTGTAGCAGCAGCTAACAGTCCGAGAAATCTCTCCCTAATTCTATACCAAATCTCTGCTTTCAGGGGGCCACACCTTCCCTCCGTCTGTTCCAACCGTATCAGAGCATCTAAAGGAAGCCATCCACTTACTTCACATGTCATTGGTATAGAAGTCAAGATCAAGGCCCTGTCCCCAACTGAGCATGGCCTGTGGAAGAGATCAAGGACATTGCGACATGTGGGAAATGGGATGGACAGATTGTCTTATGGTGTTGGATTGTGACTCAAACTCCGGGTTCAATTCCTGACTATGCCATTGACTGAACTTCACTGCATCTTAGTTTCCCTGGCTACTAAATGGGGATAAGAACCCTTCTGTCCCATGCATGTTGCACATACACACACAGTGTTTAGATATTACAGGGTTGGGGCCTCTGCATTAAACTACTTAATGGAGACAAATTTCAGAGATAGCTGAGTTACCCTAGTTCAGTAGAACAAACAAAGGAATCCTGTGGCTCTTTTAAAAACGAAATAAATTTGTTATGTTTTAAAGAGTGCCACAGGACTCCACGTCTGTTTAACTGAAGACAGTGAGTGGTAAGTGGCTCCAGTACAGCGAGAGCTGTGTTGATGCTGGTGCATTACAGAAGATGTAAGCATGAAACAGTGGACAATTCAAAGAAAAGGACATGAGGCCTTTCCATCCTTGGATCAGGTCTGACACACATCCACTTGGACTTTGTCAGTTCCGTGGGTCAAGGATTTCACACTCTGGGGCTGCAAATCCAGCACTTACAGCAATTCTCTTCAACGTGTTTATGCTATTTCACTACTGTGTATGTAATTAACCAGCTGTTCCCACTGCCATCTAGTGCTTTCCAGTAGGCATTTCAGCACTCTTAATAAAGGACAGCAAGTACCACTGTCCCTATTTTACAGAAGGAAAGACAGAGGCTCAGAGTAAAGTAAGTGTCTTGTGGTTCTGGAAGCCAAAACAAAACACTTTAAAAGTCTAATTTGCAGAAAGCTAGTGCTTAGCACTTTCCAAAAAATCAGGCCTTATGGGATTTGCAAACAAGACCCCCAAAAGAAGCTAGAGCAATAATTTCCAAGGTTATTTAAGAACCCAAGATCTCACTGAAAACCATCAGCTCCTTCAGAAAATTTCACCCGTAATAACTTTTGAACATGTAAGGTCAGATTTTAAGGTCATTGAAGTGAAGATGAAGACAGATAACTTTCAAAAAATCTGGCCTTAGGGCTTTGGCTAGGAAGCCTCCTGGGAACACCCCCATGTGGCAGGGTGTGGCATAACCACAGCATCTGTTACAGTGTGCCCCCTCCGGTAAGCCAAGGACTCAAGGCCAGGCTCTCCTGCCTCAGTAGTACATCTCCTTAGGGCTGTTTATTACAAAAATAGCATAAAGGGTTCAAATCAGAGTCCATTTATCACTCCAGTGCATATAACCTTCAAACAATATATATCACATAGTCATTCAGCCACTGACCTATCGCATTCCAGCCTATCCCACCCCACCCAGTCTCTCTGTCAGTCCTCTTCTGTTCCTAAACAGCTACCCAGGCCTTCCAGCTAGAATGTGACCCCCCCACTCTTCCTTGCCTGAACTCCCATAACTGAGAGATCATCCTTCAGCTTTCCCAGCCCTCGCCCTGTCATTTAAGGCCATCTCTCAGGCATGCAGTGGTCGCCAGGATATCTTGTCTATGGCTCCCCTGAACTCAGCTTCAGTTCTCCAGCCAAAACTCTGCTGCTCCCTGACCTTTACCCATGTCCAGCCCAGCTCTCAAGTCTGAGGACGCCAGCCAGAAAACCACTTAGGCTGCTCTTCAGCCTTCACTCCAGGAAATGTCTCATCTCCTGCCAGTCTCCTTCCCTCCCAAGCAACTCTGCCTCTCCTTTATACCTCTAGGAGCTGCCCCACCATTTTACCTGGCCAAACAGCCCTGAACCTGCATCCTAGTCAGTCTATGACAGCCTGGGCCTGTAATTTATCTTCTCTTTTTATCAAGCTTATAATGAAGAGTCATTTGATTACAGGTACCTAACTGCCCCAGCTGGATAATTCTGGGTTAAATTGCTGTTGTCGCACCTACCAGCCAGGGATTCAAATTGCCTTGCAAACAAGCCTCCCAACAGCCTACAAGGGAGATAAGGAATTGTTGAGACCATTTTACAGTAGGGAAACTGAGGCACAAACAGAGTCAGTGTCTTGTCTGGGGTCACACCAGAGGTGGGAATAGAACTGAGATCTCCTCTCTCCCAGCTCTATGCCTGAACCCCCAGACCATCTCTCCCCTCTTCACTTGATGCAGCCTCTATTTCTTTCATCTCAAAATTAAACAAAATCTCCACTCAGTTTGCCAATGCTGCCAAAAGGTTGCACCATGCCACAGAGCCACAGAAGGGTGGGACTAACCAGGCATTGTTGCAGCCTTCCCTCCCCCACCTGCGCTCTTTCTCCTTCGCTTTTTCACCAGCTGGGAAAAACATCTCTGATATGCGGCTTAGCAGCCAACTGACCCTGGCAACCAGTGACCCAAGGAGAAGGTCGCTTATTGAATCCTGCTGCGATATCTGCTACCTCTGATGTCACTCAGGCCTCAGCTGGGAGGGGAGCCAAGTGAAATGAAGTGGGAAGGGAGGAGGGAGAGAGAGAGTGTTCGCAGGCCCAGCTCTCCTGACCCAAGCAGATAGAAAGGAATATGGTAATTTTATTCTCCTGTTTAACAGTTTGAGTTGAATTTCTAATGGAAAGCCAGGAAAGGAACTACCAGGTCATGCTAGTGGTCCATTTACTCCAATAGCCTTTCTCTGATGGTGGCCAGCACCAGAGCTTGCAGAAGAAAAAGCACAAGAAATCCT
This sequence comes from Podocnemis expansa, assembly GCA_007922195.1. NCBI lineage: Eukaryota > Metazoa > Chordata > Testudines > Podocnemididae > Podocnemis > Podocnemis expansa. The sequence goes on along the minus strand of ML682061.1, from coordinate 7,296,311 downwards.
GCAGTGGAAAATTTCGGAATAAGTTGCTCCAGGGGAAGTCTCTTCCCAAGTCTGTAGTGAGAGGTTGGCTTATGCACTGAAACACAAGGGCTTATAGCCCTTGTTAAAAAAAAAACAAAAAAAACAAAAACAAACAAACAAACAAAAAACACTATTTATATAGCAACTGGATGGTCTTATAAGGCCAAAGCTTTCAAATCTGGGTGTACTCAAAGTCCTGCTTCCAAATCTGGAATTAGGAGGTTCTGCAATGAGTGCTGATTTTCACAAATGTGGAGCACATTGAAAGCCCAAAGGAGTCAAATGAGAACTGCAAGCGATCAGCACTTTTGAAAATCACGCAGCTCTTGGTAGGCGACTCTATGAATTTAGGAGTGCAAGACCTAGTTTATACTGGAAAAGGCTTGCCAGGAACACACTGCCTTTTGCCAGAATAAGTTGCTAGGCCTTTTGTTGGTCTAAATCTGTCACACTCTACACTGAAGTTACAATGCTAGCAGATGTTTACAGAGCACACCTGTCCTATCTTTAGACATTCAGGTTTAAAAAAGTTAAATGGCTCATTTTGGGGGGGAAAAAACAAACAAACAAACAAGGACTCGTGTGGCAGTTAAAGCCTAACAGATTTATTTTTTGCATGAGCTTTCATGGGAGAAAATCCCACTTTGTCAGATGCTTCAACGATGGGCAAACTTACAGAATGGAATGAAAATAAATGCAACAGAGTGTACAACATACAGAATGGAATGAAAATAAATGCAATGAAAATCATTCATTTTTGGAATTCTACCAAGCACTAGCCTTAATAAGGCAAAAGTCCACTCAGTTAGAATTTCAAATTGCTTGCCTTTGAATTTCATTGGGTGTCTGTCCTTCCCCTTGTATTCTGACAGGGTAACTAGGAGCACCCAACAAAAGACAGTATTTCATCTTCATCATCATCACCTGAATTATCTCAGTGTTTCCCTCTCTTCAGATGGAAGCCCCTATGATGCAGCTGTATCAATTTGTGGCAGAGTGACCAAAACAGGTGCAGGAATCCCATTTGATTTACATGACAGCATCATATTGTTAGCATTATTTTCCATCCCACTCATTATTCCTGATAAATTTATGTGCTTTTTATTTTTCAGACTATTCTGTACAACAGTAGGTTTCAGTGAGCTGCACACAGTGACTCCCAATTCTTCCCACTCCATCTTGAGTGGTTCCCATTAATTTTGAACCCAACAGTCTCATCGACTCCTTCCTTCCAATGTGTATTACCCTACACCAGTGAATTTCATGTGCCACCAGGCCAGTCATTCTAAATAGCAGACCAAAAGAATTTTGCATCATGTGAAAATTTTGCCACCTCACCATCTATCCCCTTCTCCAGACCATCAGTTAACATCTTTAACACTGCCCCTACTGCAAACCCTTAGGGCACTCCCACTGTTAACCTCTGGACATCGCAAAAACAGGCCACTCTTTAGCGTCTGTCCCTTGTCCAGTTTGCAATCCATGGCAGTGCTTAGCCCTCTCACTCAGTGACCGCTCATGTTCTTAATACCATCTCGTGAGAGAATCTGTCAAATGATTATCAAAAATGCACACAAGTGACTCTCACTGTGCACTGATTTGTTTGTGCTCTCCATGAATTTCCCTTTACAAAAGCAGCCATGGTTTATCCCCCAGCCCTAATTAAGTGGTCTATATTTCTATTTTTACATTATCATTTCAACAGATCCTTCAGACTCTGCAGTAAGGTTTAGTGGTCTCTGTTTTCTAGAAGCACCTCTAGCTCCTGCTTAAAGACTGGTATAACATTTTTTTCAGCCATACACCAAAAAAGATCTGTGTTCAAATCCTCATTTTTCTACCAAGTTTGCTGAAGCTCACCCTCTTCCTAGTCAGGCAACTCCTCAAAGCTTTCCCTCCAAAAAAGCCAGGGTGTCACACAGGAGGATGTGTGGTAAAATCTGGATTTCAGTGCATCAGTAGAGCTGGCTATAGCAACTCTTCTCTGCATTACACACTGTAACTACAGCAGCTGTTCAGATTCCCTGCCCCATGTAACCCAGATCCCTCCACATGAGCTGACCAGCTCTTTTCAGTAGACCAGCTTCCTGGAAAAAGCAATGGCCACACCCTCTGTTCCTGAAAGCCAAGACATGAGGCACAAGAAGGCGTGGAGAAGGGGAGAATACCTGGCCAAGTGCACCCACCTAGTACACCCATCTCTTCCTGTGTTTTCCCAGCAGCCTAACAAAGCTCTAGCACCTGATTCAGTACAGACATGTCCTCCAGCAGGTGACCTCATAGAAAAGACTAATTTGTGAGGACGGATAGCCAGAGGTCTGAGAAAGGGCAGCCCAGCCAAACCCGGCTTCATTTCCTGCTCCTGGCTGCTTTATTCCTTCAGCCCCAGTTCTAAAAAAAATCCCAGTCACACTTTGCCCCTTTATCCACAGGTTCGTTAAGTTGTTGCTCTTTTATCTCCAGGCACCACACAGGAAAATGTGCCTTACTCGGAACAGGGGCACCCAAAGGGGCCTGGTCAGTGGGCACTCTTCCCATCTTTCATTTCACCTAATTGACCCTACCTCAACAGCCAACCCCATTTTTAGAGAGAGTTCACTTCTCCTCCACCAACAAGGTGCAGTTTAGTTTGGTTCCTCTTTAACCAGACCTGAGGGATAAAAGTGAGCCAAGCATTGGATTTGGCACACCTGGACTCTCTGGAGCAAGCAGAAGCAAACCCCAGTCAGGGTGAGTCAGCCACAATTCCTTCAGCAGACAGATTAATTTAATTTCATGCTGTATATTGGTCTCTTGGAGATGGCCTTAGAAACTGAACTACCATTCAAGAGCCCACGGCACTTTTCACAAGAGTAAGGATTAGCTCCTTTGTAAAGTATCTCTAACCTCCCCTTCTAACCTAACCAGGCTGTTGAACTAGCTGCTGTCCTCCATCCCAGAAGTGACTGCATTTCAGTGGAATGAATATCTGTGATCTGTTAAGACAAAACATTATATATAGACACTTACAACTATACTATAGTAAAGTGAAACATAATTTATTTAGATCTGGTCATACCACACCATTTGAGATATGTTCACATCTTGATGTCAGCTGCATGGGACAATTAAAGAAAGTCACTTGTCATTTTTAATCCTGGCATGGGTTTGGGGAAATTAATTTTCTCAGTAGTTGATCAGTTGCTGTTATGAAGTTATGAGAACGGAAGATTTTCAGACAGAACTTAAATTAGCCAGACTTTTTGACGACAGCACTTCTATACATTTTTTCCCACATCTTCAAGTATTTTATGAATATAATGAGCCACTACGCACTTACATCTCCCTTCTAAAGTACTCCAAGTGCTATGACAGTCTGACAAATGTCAGATGGAGACGGCCCCCATCCTAGTCCATTTGGAACAGTACGCACAGGTGCTCCCATCTCACTCCTAATTAACCCTTCACTGGCTTGCAATGTGCTGTGGACTCACTCAGTGTTTTAAATTTGTTGTGCCCCTTTTGGAAGATCCCCACCCACTCCACAGCCAGTCAGAGAGTTCACAATGATTCCAAAGAACAGCTTTAAAAACCGTCTCTCCCATAGGAGGGCACAGAGCTAAAATGCCACTGTTTCTCTCTCTCTTCTTTGGCTGGAGAATTTCTCCATCATTAAAATTAACGAGGTCAGTTTCCAGAGACGAGCTTGCTACAGCGTCACTCCTGTTACTGGAGTTTTGTTTTTTAAATTGAGCTACAGTCTTCTAAGTGCAAAGTTATACTAAGCATCATTTACTTTACTGCTGAGTAATAAGAAACTTAAACGGAAGCACCAGGCTCTCCTCCAAACACATCATAAACTGCACAGGCACAAACACTGTCTGCAGTTTCATTACACTCCGGTCAGGCAGGAATTCCATGTGCCAAGAGCTACCGCCTGGAAAATGGCACTTGTGCTGGAGTGCCCAGATCAATCAAAGCTAAGTTTAAACATAGAAAGGTACCATCATGCCGCTGGGCCTTCACCAATTTCTCTTTAAAAAAAATCACTAGAGGGCAGAGGGAACAGGCTGGGAGGAAAGAATGTCTCCTGTCCCAATCCACCACCCTCCAGCCTCAGAGACACTTGTTGCAAAGCAAATAGAGGCAGGCAAGATGCAAAAGAAGTAGGAGCACAGGTTTTTCTATGCAGCACATGGCCACAGTGCAATCTTCTCAATTGGACCTTGGTATTGAGCATTGCTGCGCTGCCATTTATCACCCCTGCCTCACGGGCAGCAGAACCCCCGGCAACCAACCACTGCACAGCAGCCCGCTAGAAGTTGCAGTTTTGGATTAGATCATCCGAGGGGAGGAGGCACAATTTAGGTCTTATCCCAGAGAGGGATTTGCCCCAACTGCAGACACAGGCAAGGAGAAACCAAGTGCAAAACACCAATCTTGCCTGACTACCCCAGGGATTTATTTGCAGCACCTACAGCTAAAATCAGTGCAAGTATCTCCAGGCTAAGGCCTTAAATGTCATCCCCAAAATTTCAAAGGAAACCTAAAGACAACAGTGTTGTGCTACTGCAGGAGAGGCCCAGCCACCACTGAGCTGGAAACACCTTTCTGATCCTTCTCAGGCACTTGCATGGACAGACATCAACAACACAGGATCTGAGCACTGTTCAATCTTTAATACATTTCTCCCCACCACATCCTGTGCCACTGTCCCCAGAGAGATGTGATGCTGAGGCACAGGGAGATGAAGGAAATGAAATGGAAAAAGTGGTTTTACTCACATACGCAATAGGGAAGAAATAATAGTCCTTTAAAATCTTTTATAGTTTCAACAATGGTGGATTACCGATGTAACCGTCCTTCTTCGAGATGGGCTGCTCGCACACGTTCAGTTACAGGTATCTGCGTGCCACAGCGCACGGTAATCCGGAAACCTTTTAGCCCAAGCCCTTCAAGTCAGGGTCAGCAGCCAACGCACCCTCCGTACCGTGATCGCAGCTATATATGTGACTCTGACCCTGACCCTCCCAGCCCCTTCTTTTCATCAACTCTGGTTAGCAGGGATGGTGGGAGGGATCTGAATATATAGGAGCAGCCCATCTTGAAGAACAGTTACATCAGTAACCCACCATTCTTCAAGCATTGCTCATATCATTCAGTTACAGGTGACTGCTAGCCCTACCCAGGACAATGGGCAGAATTACAGCGTACCCACATTCAATGTTCCCTCTAATTTTTTGTAGGCTGTGTGCACAAAAAAATTTTGTGCAAATTTTCAGAACTGGTGTGCAAAATTTGTGCATGCTCCAGCGAGTGTGGTCAAACTTGTGAGTGCAATGAAGCAAGTGTGTATGATGCAACTAATAAGTTAACTTTATTTTGATATGGTGATAGAAATGATATTATAAATTACAAAACCTTATTTGACACATGCTACTTGAAACAGCTTTCTTAAAGTAGCATAAAAATATTCGCACTGTTGAATATTTTTTGTGCGCATTTTATTTTGTTGTGTGCACGCTTTCGCAACTTGTGTGCATGCGCACACGCGCACAGCTTAGAGGGAACATAGCCCACATTGAGTATGGCTCTGCCCAACTGAGCATCCTCTCTCACTTGTTGGATGATAACGTTGCACAAGTATGCACCGACAACCACGTGGCTGCGCTGCAGATCTCCTGGATCGGGACCTGTGCCCAGAAGGCCATGGAAGATGCCTGGGCTCTGGTCAAGGGGGCCTGAATCCTGTCTGGGAGGGGTGTCTCCGACCTCTCATAGTAGTCCTTAATTCAGTTTACTATCCATTTGGAAATGCATTGCGTTGTTACTAGCTGTGCTCTTTTCCTCTCTGCGATTGCAATAAAGAGTTGAGAAGACTTGCGGAACGGGCACATATGATTGATGTAGGTCAGAAGTGCTCGTCTGACATCCAATGTGTGCCACCTTCTCTGGCTCTCAGTGACCCGAGGGTCTGGGAAGAACATTGCTAGACAAATGTCCTGGTTCAGGTGGAATGGTAAGACCACCTTTGGGAGAAAAGCGGGATGTGGGCATAACAGCACCTTACCTGCAAAGAACCTTGTATATGGTGGCTCTGAAGAGAGGGCTCTTAACTCTGATACCCTCCTTGCTGAAGTTATTGCTACCAGAAAGGCTACCTTCTATGAAAGGACTAGGAAGGTGGAAGAGTCCAAGGGCTCATATGGAGCCTCTGTTAGACAGTGGAGCACCAGGTTTAAGTCCCATTGAGGAGTGGGAACTCTAGGTTGTGGGTATATTTTATCAACAACCTTTAGGAACCTTGACGTGGTTGGGTGGGAAAAGACAAGGAAGCCTACCACACTGTTGTGAAGGGCTGATATCGCAGCTAGGTGGACCTGTAAAGAGAAAGTTGATAAGCCCTTATCCTTAAGGGTTAAGAGGAAGTCCAGGACCAAACAGATAGGGCTGATTCTGGCACCAGCCCCTTGTTCTTGGCCCAAAAGGAGAAGAGCTTCCACTTAACCGAGTAGGTAGCCCTGGTAGAGGGCTTTCTGCTACCCACCAGCATTTCCCTAACTCTGTCAGAGCAAAGCCTCTCAAGCGTCATTTAACTATGCAGCCACCAAGCAGTCAGTTGAAGCAATCTTGGGTTCAGATGTCACAGCATGCCTGAGTTCTGTGTCAGTATGTCCCCCCCACCGAGCAGAAGGCGAACTGGAGCATCTATTGACAGGGCCCTCAGAATCGGGAACCAGTGCTGTCTGGGCCAGTTCAGAGCTACCAGGATCATGTTTGCTCCGTCCCTTTTTATCTTCAGGAGTACCCTGTATATCAGAGTAATCAGGGGAAAAGCATACATCAGTGGGCCCCCCCATGAGATTAGAAAGGCATCTGAAACTGAGCCATTCTCTCGACCTCTGATCAAGCAGAAGAGTTGACACTTCCTGTTCTTGTGAGTAGCAAACAGGTCTGTTTGTGGTGGGCCCCACCAGTCTATTAAGTGGGCCAGCACCTCCTGGTGCAGTGACCACTCGTGATGCAACTGAAAAGTTCTGCTCAGCAAGTCTGCCACATCATTTTCTATGCCTGGCAGATGGGCTGCTACTGGAGTGAAATCATGTGTCAGAGCAAATTCCCACAGACTGGTTGCTTCCGCACAGAAAGCCAGGGCGCAGACCCCCGTCAGTACGTGTAGAACATGGCTGTTGTGTTGTCTATAAGAACTTGGACCATTTTCCCCTTCACTAGGTCCAGGAACACATCGCACACTAGATGAATGGCTTGGAGCTCCTTTACATTTATGTGAAGCAACCTGTCTCTGGGGCTCCATGCTCCCTGGGTTGAGAAACCCCCTGTGATGTGCGCCCCTGCCTCCTGTGTCCGAGGCATCTGTTATCGGAGTCACTGTGGGGGTCGTGGTCTCAAAAGGGATCCCGCCCCTTGCGAAGAGAGAGTTCTGCCATATTTCAAGAGCATTTAGAACCTTGCGTGGAACAGACAGTACCTTGTTCAAGGGGTACTTCTGGGGGTGGAAGACCGAGGCTACCCAGCGCTGGAATGGTCTCATTCTCAACTTGGCCATTCTGATAACTGAGGTTGAAGCCGCCATGTGTCCCCAACAACTGTAGGCATCATTTGGCTGCCGTGATTGGGGTACTCTGGAGCTCTGAATTGATGAAACACATGGACTGAAACCTTGAACAGGGCAGAGAAGCTCTGCGCCTGTTGGAATCCAGTAGGTCCCCAATGAACTCTATCGTGCCGGTTGGGGTTGATTTTGACTTTTCTTGGTTTATGCAAAGGCCCAGATGGTTGGATAGTCTTTTCACCAAAGTAACATTGTGGCAGACTTGGTGCTCGGATTTTCCCTTTATCAGCCAAACATCGAGGTAAGGGTAGATCTTTACCCCCTGCCTTCTCAGAGAAGCTGCCACTGCCACCATACACTTTGTGAACACTCTGGGTGCTAAGGCGAGCCCAAATGGGAGGGATGTGAACTGGAAGTGCTCCCTCCCCACCACAGACCTGAGGAACCTTCTGTGTTTTGGTCTTATCAGTATATGGAAGTAAGTGTCCTTTAGGTCAAGGCCCACGAACCAATCCCCTAGATCTAGGGCAGGGATGATCTTCAAAAGGGACACCATTCAGACCTTTATTCTCCTTAGATGCTTGTTTAGAGCCCTGAGGTCCAGGCTCGGTCTCAGGTTGCCATTTGGCTTGGGAACTAGGTGTCTGCAGGAGAACCCCTTTTCTCGCTAACCCCTTGGGACCCTTTCGATAGCCTCTATGGAGAGCAGTTTTTTGCATTCTTTTTGTAACAGAAGGTCTAGCTCTGGGTTTCTGAGATGTAGATGATGGGGTGGGTTCCTGTCTTGGGGTATAGTTTTTGAATTGTATTGAGTAACCTTTGGATATCGTGTCCAGTATTTAACGGTTGGTGGTGATTTTGGCCCATGGAGGTGGAAAGTGGGCCAACCGAGCACAGAACCGTGGCGGGGCAGTGAGTGGAGGAATAAGGAGGGACCTTTTTGCTGATTGTCAAAAACACTGTTTTGGGGCAGCTGACTGGGAGCTGCTGTTTCCTTGGTGGGAAGCTTAGGTAGAGGATTGAGGCTTTGAGCCCTTACCCAAACAGCTCCTTTCCTTCTCCAGAGCCCCACATGGGTGCTGTGACTGTTGGTGGGGCCTTTCATGGGACCCCGATGCATAGTTGTGCTGCCGAGACACTAACGGAGGTCTGAATGGGTACCTAGTCTCTGGGGGCACATACATGCCCAGAGACTTTAAAGTGGCCTTAGAGTCCTTCATCCTATGCATCTTAAGAGTCCGTGGATTCAGCAAACGGAGCTGGACCCTCAAAAGGGAGATCCCAAATGGTTTGCTGCATCTGTTGAGACAAGCCAGAGCTCTGTAACCAGGCAGCCTGGCATATGGACACCACAGAAGCCATATTACGAGAGGCAGCGTTGGATGCGTACAATGATGCCATAAGCATGGCACAGGCAATTAGAACCCCCTCCTCAACCAAGGTCTCAAAATCCCTAATACGTTCCCTACTGATCACTTCCTGAAATCTCTCTAATGTGCCCCAGATATTGAGGGCATACCTTCCCATCACGGCGTGGTGGTTTGCTATGTGGAGCTGGAGGGCCGAGGTGGAGTAAGCCTTCCTACTGAAGAGGTCAAGTTTCTACACCTCCTTGTTCTTAGGAGCAGAAGCTAGGTTGGCCCTGCCTCTCCCTCTAATTAACTACATCCACCACGAGGGACCAAGGGGTAGAACGGTTAAAAAGGAAGGAGAATTTATCCCCAGGAACATGGTATCTCCAGTCCACAGCCTTGGACACCAGTGAAATAGAGGAGGGGTTTTGCCACTGCACCTTAGCAATGGAACATACCCCTTCATGCAGAGGGACTGAGATTTTTGCAGGTGGGGCAGCCTCCCCAAGTCAAAGAGGGGGTTGGACTGCTCCTGGACAATCCCCAAGTCCAGGTTCAAGTTTGCACCTAAGGAGGTCCTGTTGGGTGCAAGGATCAGCCCTGTATGCCAAGGGCCTTTGATAGGTGGCTCTGTCCAGTGATGAAGGAGGAATTCGCAGTTTACAGTGCCACGCAGTGCCAGAGTCAGGTACATCGTCCAAGTCATCCAATGAACCACGGGTTCAAGGAGACAACTGTGCCAAGTGTCACAAAGATGCTGGCTCGTCCTCCGAGTGATAATTAAGCCAACCGTTGGTCCATTCCTGGAAGGATCATGGGGTGGAAGCACAGGAAGCTCTGGAGCAACCACTTGCTTTATGAGAGCCACCTTCACTTTAGGAGCCGCTCTAGGGTCTACTATGTGTCCCTCCCTCCCCCCCCGGTGCCGGCTGCATCAGCGGAGGGGATGGTCTCATCAGCAGATGCTCTCTGGCATTGAGGGACGAGACTCTTCATTGGTGAGGAGTTGGGGATCTCCTCCAGCACCATTTTCTTGCTGGTTCCTCCCTGGTCAGAGCCGGTACTGGGGATGATGTTGGATCTGCGGTGCTGTGGCTCATTGTCTGACAGTGCCAAGAAGCTCGAAGATGATCTTGCTCTTCTTGAACCCTACGAACACGGTACCGAAGGTTCACACGCCGAAACTGGAGATGGGGGATAACCATTCGACAACCCCTCCCTCCGGCCCCGGGGCAGCAGTGGTTTCCTCCGGTACCAGCAAGTTCTTGGACTTGGCAGGTGCACCTAGAGGCAGTAGCACTGCCTAATCCTAGATGAGGTTCAGGAGCCTCCATTCTCTGTTCTTTTGAAGGACTTGCATATGGGGCATTTTTCCGCGAGGTGCAACTAACCCAGACAGGAAAGGCACCTAACGTAGGGTTGTCAACAGGGAACGCCTTGCAGCAAGCCACACAGGGTTTAAATCCCAGCATACTTAATCGTGCAAAAATAGCAAACCTAGATAAAGAGATAGGCACTTGCTTAAAAGCAAGGATAGGCTGTTCCAGTACCGTCGCTGAGGATGGGAAGAAAGAACTGGGAGGGTCAGGGTCACATATATAGCCACAGTCGAGGCACAGAGGGGGATTAGCCACTGACCCTGACCTGACAGGCTAGGGCTAAAAGGTTTCTGGATGACTGTGCACTGCAGCACATAGACACTTGTAACTGAACGATGTGAGCAGCACTCAAAGAATCCAAGGTTCTAAGGCCAGGCTTCTTAACCTATGGGTCACGACTCAAAAATGGGTCATCATGCCATTTAGGGTGGGTCGCCATGATCCTCTTTAATAAATTGAAAAAAGAAATAAATTAATTCAAAACTGAAGCATGGGTCGCGAAGCTGACTCCCAAACTTAATCTGGATCCCCCACTGAAAAAGGTTACGAGCCCCCTGTTCTAAGAACAGAAGGGGCTTTTCAAACAGTAAATTTCTCTGCACAATAGCACCCTGATCTACGCTCCATTTCTAGGAGTTGGAGAGGAAATGAACACAGAAGCTGCAATTTCTTCCACTTCTTTTTCTTCCCATCTCCTATCGTGCCAACACACCTCTGCTACCCATGGCTTCCTATGCAGTCACTCAAATGGTGGAGAGCTAGAAGCCAATGTTAGCATGTGTGTGGAAGGCAACAGTAGGGTTGTGCCAAATGAGAGCAGAAGCCACAGAAGCCTTCCAGATCATATTCTGGCAGCCCATCCATTTATCTGACAGCATGCAAAGCAGAAACTTTTGTTCTTACTCAAAAGAAAGTGACAGCATCCTTCACTTGCACCTCTCATGCACAGATCTCAAAGCACTTTGCAGACACTGATGAATTTAGCCTCCCCACAGCCAGGGGATAAGGCTGCAGTAGTAACTCCACTTAACAGCTAGGGAACTGCAGGTCTGAGGTTCAGCAAGCTGGAAGACAGCCTTGATGGCAAGGCCTGAACTGGAAGCCTGAAAGAAGCAGGTTCAATTCCCAGCTGTACCACAAAATACCATGTGTGACCTTGAGCCAGTCACTCAGTGCCTCACCAGTAAAATGGAAGTAACAGTATTGCTCTTGTTAAGATAGATTGCCAGCTCTTTTGTACAGCCCTCTGCTATGTATCTGAACGGAGCCCAGCCCAAGGGTACCTTGAGCACTGTTCTCCACACTAGGCCTGCTGGCATAATACAATGACCAGTAGTAGTAACAGCCACAGCTGCCATCAATATCATATCGAGACAATCACAGGGGGTCAGACTCCAGGCTGCAGACTCCAGACCAAAGCGTCCACCATGATCTTCTAGAGAAGCAGAGGCTGCTGTGTCCTCTACAGGCTAAGATGCGCCAAGACATCTTTCCTCAGCCTGGAAGGAAGGGAGGGAGCACATGCACGAGAAAGTCTATTCAAAGACACATTCTAACCGACCCTAATAAGTTAATGCAGAAATCCTCCCAAAGAGTCTGGTTATAGGAGACACTGGTCTCCACTGAATCAAGATCTGTTATGTTGTAATATAATAGATGTAAATTAAAACAGAAAATCTATCATGCCTCTAATGTAGCCTGATAGCTGAGCGTGTGGATCCGTACAAGGAGAGGCACACTGAGGAAGGGTGATATATGGCAAAGCTGGATAGAGGGTGAAAAGCGTGGCGAGACGAGCGGGAGAATGGCGGAGCCCGCTCTACGCTCCTCAGACCCAAGGGCAAGAGAGGAATAAATGTTGATTAGTGTTGATTTTGTCCGACGAACGCCTGTCGAGTGACAGTTGGGCTAAGCTGCTCTGAAAGAGAACCATTAATCTTGGTCTGGTTTAAGTAGAGTATATTAATTTGTGTCATTTTTACTAAGTCGTACTGAGAAAGGCCTCTTACTGCTTTGCATCTGACTGCTTTGGTGGTTTAGCCTACTTTTTTTTTCCCTTCCCCCTTTTAAATAGATACCATGGCGGCAGCAACATATTCAAATGACACAGCAGGGGACCAGGGGGCCGAGCACTCCTCACTTGGATTAAGAAAATAAACTCCCAGGGTGTTGGCATAGCAACAGCATTTCAGATGAACTGCTATATATTCAGTGATTAATAAATTAACATTTTTTTTTTATACAGTTCTTCCTCCTTTTCTCTCCCTCCCTCCTGTGGCAGGAAGGAAAAAGCACACAGGGGGAACGAGGGGAAGGCAAGCACTGGTGTTCCCTGCTCCCTCCAGTTGCCAGGGCTGGATGTTGGAGGCCAGTCTCCTCTCACTAGCCATGCTGACTCTGAGATGCCATGATGGAGGTAGGTGACTGGCACAGGACAGCAATTGTGATGGTATTGAAGGCTCAGCTGCTTACAAGATCAAGTGATGGCCCCAACCAGAGACAGAGCCCTGACCTAGAGTGATGCCCTCAAGGGAAAGTCTCTCAGTCAACTAAAAGTCTCTAGAATTTGGGAATGAGGAGTGTTTCAGTGACACAACCCACTGTTGGGTCTGGAACATGCGCCCTGGATGACTGTCCTTCTCCAGCTTCATGCTTAGATGCACCTTGCAGAACCTCCACTGCATAGCCTCTCTCCCTGAACAGGCTCATGATGTCCTTCTTAGAAAGATGGACATTTGACTTTTTTGTTGTTGTTGTTGCTGTTTCCTGGACCAGCCTTGCATGACTGCTGCAAGTCACTTACTGCAAAATACTACTGGTGCCTTAAACGTCCTTCCACTGCCACCAGCAGTCAGAGACCCACAGGATCGGCACTACACTCCCTTCAATGTGGCAGAACCCAAAGGGCCTCACTCTCCTTTCAGGGCCAGTCACAAGGCCTCAAAACCTCCTGAGACTGAATCTCCGCTTCACACTGTGAACTTTGTTCAGCTGAGAGAAACTCCATTCTTCAGGGATTGACACATCTCACCCAGCCCTCGGTGGTACTTTTGAACCAGGCAGGTTCATTAAGCAAGTGGAAACCCAGCATAAGAAGTCCTTAGTTTAGCACAAAAAGGAAGGTTAAAGCACAGTCCATTCTGGTTAGCCCAGAGCTCCAGCCAAGGTGCAATGAAACAATCATCCAGCTCTGTCCGTCTTTCTCCACCTCAGTTCCAGGTGGGAGAGCTCCCAGCTTCCTCCAGAAGCCAGCCCTCTACCTCCCCACCCTCATACTTCTCCAAATCCTTTGTTCTCAAGCTGGGGTCTTTTTTAAGCTTCACAGAGGCAGAGAAATCCATCTCCCTCTCCATGGCTGGTTGTTAGGTGCCAGTGTCCTGGTGACCAAGTCTTCCATGTTGTCTCAGATTTTTCCACTGATCTAGGGTCAGCGTTGGACAGCCTCCCCCTCATACATACCCCATCACTCAGCCTGTCTTGAGAGCAAATTTAGTCTTTTCTCGTACTCCACTGGGTAGCCATGCAAACCATAGTGGGAACTAGGGCATATGTAGGATTCATAAAAATATTACAGAAAATTCTCACTTCTTCACACTCCCCAAAACAGGAAAAAAGCTGCAGCACCAGAAATGGACAGTTAGCTATTGAAAAAGACACCTGCCACTTGAAATCTTGTCAGCTTCAAACCAAACCCAAAGAGTTTCAAGTACGACACTTGCCCTGAGACCCCTTGCCAATTGTGGGGTTCTACACCGACACTTTCCTATTTTAATTCTGATCTTGTTCTCCTGCTGTCATGGTATAAAAGACCCAACCTAAAGAGGCTGCTAACTGACTCTACAAGGGAACAATTGTAGCACATTGCATACAAAGTGAAATAAACCAGAAAAATATCCATCTCCCTAACGTGTCAGTTATAGTCATCTCAGGCATTACACGTGTAAAGATGGTTAAAATATCATTTCAGACAGAAGTGTTCTATTTAAGGTGACAATTCGCTATGCAACAAATCTATGAGTCAATTTTAATTCTCCTTTTGTGCCTCTTCAAAATTAAAATCAAAGGTTTCTAGTCAAAGATGTCATAGCGCTAGAGAGAGGAGAATTTAGCACTTTGGGCTTTTTCAGTGCATAGGCCCAAAGGGTAGTTACCATACTTTAGTCACTTGTAGTCCTAGGGGAACAGACTACAGGATCCTTAAAACTCCATATGCCTTTGAGAACTTGGGCCACACTGTGCATGCTTCTCCCACACAGCTCTGCCCATTCTATCCTGCAGCAAGGTATCTAATGCCCAGCCTCCTCTCAACTGAGACTGATCCCCTAAATTAATGCCAAGTTCCAAAGGGGCAGCCGTGTTAGTCTAGTCCAGCAAAAATACAAGGAGTCCTGTGGCACTTAAAGACTAACAGATTTATTTTTCACATGAGCTTTCGTGGGAGAAAATCCTACTTTGTCAGATGTTTCGAAGATGGGGGAACTTACAGAATGGAATGAAAATAAATGCAAGGGAGTGTAAAACATGGGAACAGGTCATACAGTAACAGCAAATCAGAGCAGTTGTTAAGGTTCAAACCCTGGGAAGGCTCAAGTTAACAGGTAATTTGACTCCCATGAAATGAGAGCAACCAAAAAACAGAGCTAATTATCCATTTCTAGTGCAGTTAACAACAACTTTGCCTGTGAGGCCTGGGAGCCATTTTGAAAGCAACTGGGCAATCCACTTCCCCTGGAGAATCTAGGAGAATGAAATCTGATCAACCCAGAGAAGCTGACAACAAGTGACTGACCCACATTTCAGGCCTTTTCCTTTCTGTGGATTTACCTCGCTCTCTTCCTGGAACCAGTGAGGTGGCCGTTACTCAGAAGGCCCATGTCTTACTCCTTTGTGCCAATCACTGGTTCCAGGAAAGGAGAGAGAAGTTCAATAATCAGCACTGGCTATTCAGAGTAAGTCTTGTCAGGAACTTGGGATTCTATCAGAGAACCATGGGCCTCAGGAAGAGAGCAGGGGAAACAGCAAGAGCACAGTGAGTCCAAAGAGAACAACTCTGTCCTGATCCAAGAGTGTGCACTGGAGCCAGCTATTTGCAGGCATTTTACTGCTTGGTATCTTTCAGCCACACTAGTGTCTAAATCTAGGCTATGGCTGTCTGGTCTCTTCACATGAAATTTATGGGGCACTGCCATAAGGCACTGTTGAAGAGAGAATTCCTACTCTCCCCCAGGCCTTGTGTTACCAGCTGTGCTTCAAAGTCTTCACATTTATACTGGGGGGGGGGGGGGTGTCTTACTTTCAGACCAGCTCTAGCTTAAATTCTCCTCCCACTCAGTTGAACAGAAAAAGAATGTCGAAGTCAATGGGAAAACAACAAGAGACCTGTGGCATCTTAAAGACTAACAGAGTTATTTGGGCATAAGCTTTTGTGGGCTCCAACCCACTTCATTAGATGGAGCCTATGAAAGCTTATGTCCAAAGAAATGTGTTAGTCTTTAAGGTGCCACGGGACTCTCATTGCTTTTGCTGTAAACAGCTACCCTTCTGGAAGTCAATGGGAGCAGAGTTAGCCAAGTGCTTTTGAAAATCCCACCCTGCCCTTCTTATCATTATTAATGCAGTTTGCTACCTTTTTGTTGTTCCCTACAATGATGGGTCCCACTGTCCATTTGTAGACTGTTTCACTAATTGTTTCTCATGAGGCAGGAAACTGGGTTTGGGATTTCAATGCTACAGGCAATGGGGTTTTAATACTTAAAACATTTTCACTGAAATCTCAGTTATCAGCTTCATTAAAACACTTGCAGACTACACACACACACACACACACACACACACACACACACACACCCCTCTCACTTCAATTTGAGACAAACCTAGATAACGGGTAAAATTTTCAAATGCACCTATAAAAAAAGGTGAGGATTTCCAGTCCCATTTTTAAATGTCACTGATTCTGAAAAATTTTACCCAAGTTGCTGAAAAGGGGGGAAAAAAAGAACAACAAACAAGCACTTAGTAACTTCACAGTCAGGTGCTGAAAGACAGGTCTAAGGCATTCAGTAAATGAATGAGATGAATAATTAGCTTTCAGAGCTTTTCATCAATAGAACTCAATGTGCCTTACAAAGAGAGCATGATATAATTACACCTATTTTACAGAAGGAAAAACTGAGCCATGGGGGCTGAAGTGGCTTGCCCAATGTTAGTCAGTGGGCTAGTAGCAGAGATGGGATTAGAACATGTGTTTTTTAAATCCCAGACCAGGCCTCTATCTACAAAAATCACACTGTCTTATCTGGTTTAAATCACTTGTCAAATCAGGGGAGCTACATCAGTTAACATCAGCTAAAGATTTGTCCTCAAAACTTTAATTTGGTCTTCTTCTCATCCCTTCCATCATCTTATTCCAGTCTTTACTGTACAACCAAGAATGCGGGGTAGGGGTGCACAAATCGTGATCTTTGCCAAATCACACACTCAGCTCTACTCCCCTCATACACCACTGATTCCTGCAGCAGAGACTTGGAGATGTGAGTCATTTCTATCTCTCTGTGAAGTGTTCTTCCTGAATGTTCTTTCACACCCTAATGGGGTCTATGCTGGTTTAAAAACTTCCCTGTTTTTTCTTTATAGAAAACCAGGGCTGACCTAACCCCTTTAAGCAGCTAACAGTCTCCAGACTGGAGACCAAAGATGGAAACATGTAGACCTAAGCTCCCCAGTTCTTTTTATCTGGGCTATTCAACTTCTGACTTACAAAAAATTCAAAATCCTTAAAAGCATTTGTACATAGTTTATGTAGAGCCATTTCTTTTGACTGACATCTGAGGATGCAATTATTAAGTAGCTCTACACTGGCCCACACGGTAACTATGTGCCAGGAAGGTATAAAATAGGGAAGGTGGGGAAGAGAGTAAATCTTCCTCTCTCTCTCCTCCACCTCCCAGCCCAACCTGCAAGCAGCAGGATCAAAATCCTGATCCAGCTGTTGGGAATAAAGAACTTCAAGCTGGGCCCCCACAGAAAGTGTTCCTCTAACAGGGCAGCATCGTTAACTCCTTCTTTACTGGGTAGCATTTCTGCTGCTTCATGGAACACAACCAAGCAGAGAGGTGTGGAGGAACATTCATTCTTCAAAAAGGAACAGCAAAAACATTGCCCGACCCCTTTCCCAGCTTTCCCAGAATTCTGCCACATTCCAAGATCCATCAGCCAGAGACACGGCTTCTCCTAAAAATGAGTAAGCTAGCGCAGGGATAGCCTAAGCTTCAAGATGCACAAATACAGGCAAAGAGTCACTCCCATCCTCCCCTCCCTCCCAAAGTTTGCAATGGCTGAAGTGAGGTGAAATGCTAGTCAGGTGTGACCTGGCTGCCTCCTGGAGATGCACACAGAGCAGTAGCTAGGCCAAACCGGAGTAGTGTTCACTGCAAACCTGTGCACCAAGTCACAACGCCAGCCAGTTTGGGGGACCTCTCCAACAGAAAGCCCAGGTCAAACTACCCCTCCACAGAGACGGAGGTTTTGGATGTAAAAAATTTTCCACAAAACCTGGGCCTGTTAGGTCTTCCCCACGTACACCCTTCTTTACAGGGTCATGAAAACAGGACAAACCTTGCTGTTCTCCAGTGCTTTCCATCTTACCCATACATTGTCTCCTCCCCATCTGTTAACCCCCGGCCCCATATTAACCCCATCACATATACATGGAAAAGACACATAGGGTAGACTTTCCCCAAGGTCTCAGACTCAACAGCTGTGCCAGGAACAGGGGACTACCTACATTTCAAGTGTATAATGGGCAACTCTACAAAACACATGGGACCCGACTTTTTTTTAAAGGGACGCTGCCCCACCAGATTTTACTCACACCATAAAATGTATAGAGAACAGTTTTGTTTTACTTAAATGTTGTAATAGAAGCTGTTGAAGGTGAGGTTGGCCATATTGCTAGACTGCCTGACATACTTTAGGCTCTATAACAAACACTAGTAATCATCATCTACAAATGACGACTGCTGGAAAATACCCTCATTATCTAACATGAAATGGTTCTCAGTATCTTACGTTCCCAGGATTTAAGTACCATAAAAGAGACTTCCCATAAAACACAGGAGAAGGGCTCATTCCAGCTAGGACAGAGGGGCCTTGGAGAAGGGAGGTTGAGCATTATGGAATTTGGCCAGCCTTCAAACAACGGCATGTGCCTCTTCTCACTCATTTCCCAAGCAGTTTGAGTTTGACCTGTTCAGTTCATTCCTTCTGCAAGGAACTGGCATTGGCCAGGTTGGACCTGTTGGAAAACAGGACGCTGGGCTAGATGGACCACTGATCTGCCCCAATATAGTTGTTCTTACGATGCTGCAAAGAATCAGTAGTTCACAGTTTGTCTGGTGGGAGGGAGGAGGAGGGTTGAAGGGCCACATAGCCTTTAGCATTCAATTAGGAGTGGAGAGGCATTCACATTCAATATCCTGGTCTGAGTGTCCCCAAACAGAAAATCTAAATTCAAACCCTGATTCAGATTTCACAGTTAATCCTTAATCAAGCAAAACAAGAATACAAAGAACAAGCCAACCAGGGACTTTGGGCTGCTTTAAATGCAGAGCTAAAAATTTCAATTCAGACCCATTTCTAAACATATAAGCAGCTATCAGTTCCCCCCAGCTTGCTGGGCTCTCTCTCAAGCTGTACTGTACACACTGCACTTCGCTCATTTGCATGTCCAGCAGTACACACAGAGACCATCTCACCCCACTTTATAGAATTTGTATCAGAAAATGTTGTAATGAGGTGTCACACCACTAAGGTGCCTTTATATGTACAAAGGACAGTCCAAAACACTTAACAGTATTCTAGGAAGTATTTCAAATTTGTAAAATTGCTTTCAGCCAATGAGCAAAAACATAACCTGCAAGGTAGTACCTATGATTTGCTTGATCCTTTATTCACTAGCTCACAAGTTTCTGTTACTGTCAGTCTTGATACTTCATTTCAAGTTCTGTCACCACAGAGCATTTGAGCATGGTCAGTGGGGCTCCCCAGCTAACAGTGGGAAATAAGAAGATTCTCGCAGTAATCAGCCATACTTTCTTTTTTGGAAGGTGTCACTCTTATATCAAATCAATAGATTTCCATTCATAAGACTTCCAGAAAGAATATAATATTCCAGTTCAAGAGAAGGACTATGATCTCTTAGCTCTAAGTGCTGCACATCTAGTTCAAAATCATATTGGCCTTTTTTGATTCTCAAACCACAGTTCAACTACGAATCTAATTTGCTGTCCATGTCGCTCCTCACGTCTTTTTCAATAATACTGATTTCCAAGAGCCTTCTTTCCATTGAATCTCTGCATTTTGGATTATTACTACTTTCCTCATATGCAAGGTGTTATTCTGTGATTCCTTTCTGTCCTAAGCAACCATGCTGTGTGCTGTTAAATGGTGCTGTGTTCTAACCCAAAGACAGCTGAATTTTATTAGCCTGTTGACTAATAATATATCTATAGTATAGTACATAATATATCTATAGTATAGTACACATTTTATACCTTTTATACAGTGAGATCCTTTAAACAGACGTAGTTTACAAAATCACTTTGTGATGAGTTGTAAAGAAAAGCAAGATATTGTAACACAAAGTATATGTCACCAGTAATGCACTACTACCAATGCGGCGTAAACGCAATCGGGCATGCGTAATAGACGATCAATCGCTTCCATTTTGTGAAGTGTTAAGTGTGACAGGATTGAATTAAAGCACAAATTACGACAGTGGAGCTACAAGTGTTTTGGTTTTTTTTTTAAGAAACAAAACCATAAAGTGATATGTTTTTCCTTCCCCCTCCCCTCCTCAGACTTTTCAATTAGGTGAGTGGAAGGACAAATGCTCCAAATGCATTTTGCTGAAGTTTTAAGTGGCTTTGAAACCCCCTGTCAAACCATTTAGCAATGCAAGATTTAAGATGCCCAATTAATTTTTCCCCAACAAGCAGCCAAAAGTAGATTCGGGAGGAGGTTAAAAGCTAAGTGTTTAATTAATATTAAATTTATATGATTCTTGATCACTGAAAGCATTGTAAAATTGAAAAAGCAGTTAATTTTATGGGCACTGTGTATTCCTCTGCTTTGATCTTTGTTCCATGGTATAAAATCATCAAGTGTAAAGATTCGCCTGATTCATTATACCTGTTTAGTAGGAGGGAGGTGGAGAGGTGCATGTGGGAGGGAGAGAAGCTATGCTTGAGGGGTCAGAATTCTCCCCCGTCCTGCTGCTAAAAATAAATAAATAAATAAATAAATAAATAAATGATGGAAGGACTCATCTGGACACAGTGTAGACATTTCAAACACCTTTACCATGTTGTGTGCACACGATATGTGGACAATACAATGCACAATGGAACACAGCAAGTTTGCACAAAGGCAGTTTCCAGTATGGGTTTGATGGCTTACTCTGAGGGGCACATCGTTGTTTTGTTTAAAAAAAAATAATTATTTAATAGATAATAATGTTTTTTCCCCCTTACAGTCCCTTCTACCAAAAAGAGCTCCAGGCATCAGTGAATTTAGCCTTGCAAATGTTAGTGAGGTGACAAGAGATTATTCTCATTTTACAGATGGAGCAACTGAAGCAAAGAAAGAATACATGACTGCTTTTGATCATAAAGACCAAGGAGATACATCTAGCTAGCATAATAGAGCCTTGGTCTATGGCTAAGGCAGCTAACAAAGCAGGAGTAGAATCCAGGACGGTCTCCCGCTCCCATGAATCACAAGACTATCACCCACCAGTCACCATCCAAAAGCCACCAGACCAAGTCTCCATGTCAGACACCCATCATATACTTAACACCCATGATAAGGGTATTGCTTTCTGAAGTCAACAGAACACACTTCTACACCGCCACTCACCAGCAAAGCATACAAGTTTGAAGCCCTATTTCCTCATCCCCTCTCACAGCCCCCATGAACATTGCAGAACTTCAGATTTCTTCCCAAGAATACGGCTGCTTCATTTCCGATGCTTGGCCTCCCCCGTTCTATCTATAAGTGAGACAAAGAGCTATTATGCAGAATGGATTTTACTGAAAAGAAGAAAAAGAAGGGGGGGGAAAGGAATAATTTATGTGGAGTTTTTTTTTTCTTTTAAACCCCAGCGGGAGTCTCATTATAATTTAGTTATTAGCAGAAGAAAAAAACCAAATAAGTGGCAAGAAAAAGAATTTCAACTTTTTCAAAAAATATTTAAGGGAAGGAAAAAAAAAACCAGCAAGATGATGAAAAGTTCTTTGAGCCTCAAAGTGGCTGCTAATTTCCCCAGTTTCAAAACAGGTCAGAGCACCCCATTGGTACTGACTAATATCTTCTGTCTGTCTCCCCTCATGGTTCCTGGGCAAGTCATTTATGCTCTCAGCAACTCACTTTCCCATCTGTGTAATGGAGCTATAAACACTGTCCAGCACCACAGAGGTGATGTTAAGATAAATCCCTTAAAGACTGTCAAACCCTCAGACTCTCCAGCAATGGGAGCCACATAAGTGCAATAGATAGCAAGAAGGCCAACAAGAAAAGGTTCTCACTAGCCAGATCTGGGGGGTACACATTTACTGTTTGCTTTACGACGACAACCCTTATGAGTCACTGTCCAGGCCTCCATTGTGCTACAACACAAACACTTAGGTGTATTTGCCCCCCATGTAAGTAATATGAGTGTCTCACTGCACTTTCTTCACTCCCTCCCCATAAATCCACTTTATGCCATGGTAAAGTTGGATTACAGCCTCAAAATAATTCCACACAAAGGTGCTAGCTACACAACCACAGAAGTCGTGGTGCCTCCTGTATTACTACAGCATTCTTTCTATGGTGTCCCCTGCAAAGGAAAAACACCTGCCACAAATCATGGACCTATGAAACAGAACCTAATTATTGCTCTCCCACCTGGTAAAAATGGGAGCTGGAATATTTTGAAAGCAACAAACCAAATCCTGATATACAGAAAGAAAGAAAGAAACATATGGAAATCAACCATTTCAGAACACAGGTGGCAGTGATTAGTAAATCTAGAAATTTGCATCCAAAAATGCAATCAGTTTGATCATTTCTGATCTGCACATTCAGAGGTGTTGGCTTATGAAACAAAAAGATCATGAGCAACCTTTCCAGGGGTATGTCTTCACTGACAATGGCAAATTCACTGCTACCAGACTGATGTATCCAGATCCTCGCTCAATCAGGAATTCAATTAAACCACCTGCTGAAGGGGTGAATACATTTCCCATCAGCACTGCATAGTAGGGATGCTGCACTAAACGTAAGTTACCAAGTTGACCGGAGTTACACAAGCTACTGTACGCAGCTTTTGTAACTCCTGTCGACTGCTACTAAATTCCACCACCAGTGTAGACCAGGCCTAGGTCTCTGGGGTGGAATTCTGTGTTCAGTTTCACCTCTCACTACCAGAGAGATACTGATAAATTGGAGAGAGCACATGACAACAGCAGTTTAAATGTACATAGCTTGGATTCACAAGGAGTTTAGTGGTGGGCACAGCAAGTCCACTATATCTGGACAATTAAAAGATGGTACCAGGTTTACAATACAACCAGGAATATTGGGAAGTAACTGAGGAAGAGAAAAAGATAGGGTCAATATCATGAAAGGCTCCTTGGCAATAAGATATAATAATTAATCCTACTTGATAAGTAATATTCAATAATTATCATTCATTATTATTTATCACAAGCTCTTATACAGTGATGGCTGCCAACTGATCTCACAGTGTTTGGCAAGGGGAAGGAAAATAACATTATGCCCAACTGGAGCACATGGAGATGGAGCAACTTTCTCTAGAACACACAGCAGATTGATGGCAGAGACCAGAAGAAACCCCAGAATCCCATCTGACCTAAATATTAGTCCAAGAGGTCTCCAAAGAAGAACAGTCTGACAAGGGAAGAAGTATATAGATGACCCTGGGATGTTTTGAACTAGAAGGGATAATGCCAGCATGACCACTGCATGCTATCTGTGCTTCTCAGAGAAGGAAAACAAGACAGAGGGAGAGGGCAGGTCATCTAGATTAGACCCAAAACACTCCTGGTGCAATTGTCAGAGGTGTTTGCCTCCAGCTGACATATCTGAAAGCGTACATCCAGATGGCTTCCCAGGCCCAGAAACTGGCAGCACAGCCAAAACTAGAAGGCCATTCTCAGAACACACAGGTCTGGCCTTTATCTGAAAGACTATGTTTCATCTCCCTACGGTTTGCCATGGTTTATATCACGCAGCTCTGTCTTAGTCAACTAGAGAGGGCTCAACAATTCCAGAATCCCAGCGCTCATAGAGCTAATCCACTCTCAGACATCTCCTATATAGTCTCTACACACTCACCCACATGACTTGCAGTGCTATACAGTAGGCCAATGCAGTTTCAGTGAGCGCTCCTTCTCCAAAGCAAATGGATCCCAGAGCCCAGGTCAGATACCTGATCCAATGGATCACTGAATGACCTGATCTGATGCAGCCAACACTGCAGACAAACAGATGGTATTGTTTGTACGGATGAAAGTTCTGACAGCTGGAGAGAAAAATTTACTTTGCAAAGATACTGAAACTTTGGTCACATCAGTCCAAGTGGCAGCATGGGAAATTTAAAACCGGAGAGCAGATCGTGTCTGTCCCATAGAAAAGAACTCACACATCTCTCCCCCCACCCCCACTACCTCCACACGGTTGCTGCTCATGCATTCTCAGCCACTGTTTGTCTGAGGCCACATACAACGGGATTTGTCAAGCCCCCTTTTAACAACTTGTTGTCACAGTCCATTACCAAATTGCATATAGTTATATATTCCACTAATTAGGCTTCTAAAATATCATTAACATGTCTCTTGATCATTAGCATAACGTATGAGGCGTCCTCGTTAGGCACGACTCGAGTTTGTTAACACAGTAATGAAAGAAACAGGGCTGGTGCTGCCAGAGCTGTGCAGTAATAGGGGGATGGGAACATCAAAAGCAGTGATGCTAAGCTTTAGAAAGAAGAGAAAGAAAATCAGAGAGGCAGGGTCAGAGGCAAACAGCTTTGGAATCAGGGGCTTGCCAAAGCGAAGGGAAGGTGGAACACATGGCCTCATGCAATGTGGTGCCCTTATACATCCTATCCGCTGACTCAAAACCTATGTATTCTACATAAGATATGGACTCAAAACCACAACTATTAGTATTCTGATGACATGGGAATTGGTCCAATTGCTGGGGCCACCAGAAACAGAATAAGAAGTTCCCCCAAAGCTCACAATCCCACTAACTGCAGCAGTGGTCAGATTTCCATCCCCTTTTCTTCAACATTTTTATAAGCCACTAATGAGCATGTTGGAAGTGGTCCTGCCTCCCAGCATTGCCGAAGCGGGAGATGTCTTTGCCGTAGCTGAAGCAGTTGCAATGACAGTAAAGAAAGTCCCCCACAAAGTACA
This sequence comes from Podocnemis expansa, assembly GCA_007922195.1. Lineage (NCBI taxonomy): Eukaryota > Metazoa > Chordata > Testudines > Podocnemididae > Podocnemis > Podocnemis expansa. The sequence goes on along the minus strand of ML682061.1, from coordinate 7,271,527 downwards.
GAGCAGGTGCCCCTTTAAATCTAACCCAATCTCAAGAAACACTCATTTCAGTATAGAAATGGCCCTATTCACCTTACTGGGGATGGAACATAGATCACCAAAAGTCCTAGGGAGCTGACCATGCAACAAAGGGGCCTATCTAGCACTCTGTTGCCCATGGCACTGCAATGCAGGACGAAGCACAGCATGGGGTCAAGCTTAGTCTCTGCTTGCCTCTGGGATTGCTGTTCCTCCAAAATTAAGCTCTGATAACCAAAGAGTACAAAGCTGGACCAATACAGTGATGGCTGTGGACAAGAAGCAGCCAGAATATCCCACCAACCCAAAGATTGGACCATACGTACCCGCAGAAGAGCCTTGGAATCCAGCGGAAGCCATTCTCTTCAAAGCGTCTGACGAAGTGAGATATTCTCCTACGAAAGCTCATGCAATAAATAAATCTGTTAGTCTTTAAGTGCCACAAGACTCCTTGTTCCCCTCCGCCCCCCTCCCTCCCAATTTCAAGAGCTGACCATTGAAACCGCCAAGTCAACCAAACACTCCAGAGGTTGGTGAGATCCTCACCTCAACCCCAGAAAGACAAAGACTCAATCAGAGCAAAGGCATAATCCCTAAACTTCTTTAACTCCAGTCCGGCTCTAAGAGATTATACCAGAGCGTTCTCACTCACAAATGCAGACTCAAAGAATTTGAGATAATCCACTAGTCGTCATGGAGAACACCATGCAAACACACACAAAGAAAAGCAGCATTGTCTATAGCAAGATGGACTGTGCTCCAAGCAGTAAATCCTAGTGACTCCACTTCTAGGTGAAATAACTGAATTTGCCCAGTGGGGAATTCATAGGCAGGGAAGTCCATTCATAACTAGAATCCCTATGTTCATGCCCATGACACACACGCAAGCTGGTGGTCTCCTAAATGATCTGGTGGTCCCATCTTCCTTGAACTCCATACTCTTATGCACTTCCTTCCTAGGGTATATGTCTTAAACCCAAAATGAGATGCAACAATTGCAGACACTCCTCCTCCCTGACACCCCACAGCCTCAGAACAAGTGACCCTTCTCCCAGACAAAACCTCACCAAGACAAAGCTACAAGAACTCAATAACAAAAGTGAAATTGAGCAGCTCATCCACAATTAACTCACAGACAAAGTCAGCTTGATTAAAAACCCACCTCGCATGCCATGGCATAAGCTGAATGGTGTTCATAGACAAGCCTTCCACCCCATTTATCAGCTACCTGGTCTTCACTGGAATACTGGTCTTCTGGCCTAAGCAGCTGGTCATGAAAGCAATGAGAAGCCCTATTGGCCAACCACAACACCCAGCCTGGCAAATCCTCTGTCAGTGGAACCCCCAGTCCACACTTTCAGCAGACATCCACATATTTCAATGCATACCAGCAGGAACACAAATAGCCCAGGGTTCAGTGGAGATGAATGCCACCACATTCAAAGCAGCTCATGTATCAAGGGTTACCACCATTGCTATATAAATAAAGCAGAGTTTTTTCTTTTACTGAATAACCCAATAAGTCACAGCATGAAAGATATTGTAAATAACTCCAGCAGAGTGCAAGTTGGGGCTGCTTTCAATTAGCCTTCACTTACACTCTCTTGCTTTTGCCAAGCTCACAGAGTTTGTGCTGCAAACTGCACGTGTGGTGGGACTCGGGGTGCTCAGTATCACCCAGTGAAAGTCTTCCCGATCCACAACACTGATCTTCCAAATTAAACACACTGCCTTTAGTATGATTAGGAAGAAGAACTAATACAGTAAATACCTCTTGCTTGGCATTTGTTTCTATCCCAAAGTTTGTGTGACAAGGGAAGAGGAGACAATAGAAAGCTTTTCCCCAGCTGCTGTGGGTTAACTGATTCTGAAGCCGCAGTTTGTATCAGTGAAATAAGTCACAACTGTTCAGTGAAGTGATCCAACAAAAGTGTGTGGGATGCTGTAGATCCACACTAGAGAGGAGTCTATGCTCCCCACAGCGTCTGACAAAAGAAGGAAGTGGCCTTTTTTTCTTTTTTTTTTCTTTTTTTTTTTTTTAACATTTGCCTATACTCTACTGCAAATAGTGTAGTGGCTAGCACCTCTGCTTAATATGCAGAAGGTCCTGGGCTCAAGCCCCAGAGGGTTGGACTCAATGATCTCACGGGGTCCCTTCCAACCCTATGATTCTATTCTATTCTCTCTTCTATGATGAATTTTTCATTTTAGACTCTAAGTTTTAGACCGGAGTGTCAAACATGCAGCCTGCAAAGCTCTTCCATCCAGCCCGTGACTGCACTCCATGGAATCACACTCTCTATCTGAGAAGGAAAGGTATTGTGGAGCACAGTTTCATATACAGAGCATTCTGCGATGCTGCAAGAGTGCCACAGTATTTCAACTGATGGTATGTGTGGCCCACTTGAAGTACATTTAAGTCAACTCTGGCCCATCATAGGAAATGAGTCTGACACCCCTGCTTTAGACTCAGTGTATGTGGTGGTGGGATCTGACTTTATACCACATACATCTCCTCACCCCACCCCACTAAGTGCTGTTGTCTCCAGATACTGAAGAAGTTGCTAGCTTAGCATGCCTGGGAACTCACTGGGCCATTACCTTCTTCCTTGTTGATTGTTATGCTCAGCTGGGGGTGGAGGGGAGACAACATACTCAACCACAGAAGAGCCAGTAGAGCTTTATTGTCTTCAAACTTCTGCAGTTGTAACACACCTCAAAAGGCCATCATTATGCAGCACCCCCATTCCTACCCATGTACCAGACCCCCCCATTCTCTCCAGCTGTTCATACAAGGATACCCATTTCCATCTCAGCCTTTCACTCAGCCATCAGCTGTCACATCAGTATCTGTATTACTACAGAGCCTACAGCCCAAAAAGAAATCTGGGTCCCAATGGACTGTCCATTGCTCATTGAATTGATTTGATGACCGCCCCTCGCGGGCCATCACTTAAGCGTGTAAAGAATGTTAAGAGGAGCAGATAGCTCCTTCAACTCAACTAGATGGCCCCTTAAACTTAACTAGATGGCCGCTGACACCCCATTGTCTCTATAGGGCTTGGCGTAGGTGGGCCCTGCCTAACTGCAAGATCTTTGGAATACTGAAGACATGACTCACATCACCTTTGTTCCCCACATTCCCTGTAATCAGGGAACTGGCGGGAAAAACAGCTTAAAAGCTCAGAGTTTGGGGTGACCAGGCAGGACGGTTCCTGACATCCTGCCTGGCCTGATCACCCAGACGCTGACCTCCTCCGCTCATGAGTTCTCCCCCGAGCGTACCACAACTGAACTGCCGGCCAAGTAACGAGTCTCTCTCTCCTGCTTGTAATGCTGTTGCTGCTGCTGCTGCTGCTGCTGCTGCTACTATTGGTAAGGTCCTGCCCCTGCAGCTTTCCTTAATAAAGTTATCTCACCTTGTACTGCTGCTTTGCCACTGCTCTCCTTTAGCTTCTCCAAGCCCATGCTCTTAAGAGCAGGCTTGTTTATTTTTCCTTACTTCAGTTACTGCGTTTCTTCTTCGCTGTTTAAGAAAGTTCCCAGGTCCTCAACTGTGTGCTACTGCCTTATATTGATTGTTATATCTCTCTTCTCTAGTTGTTTTAAGTGTCATTGTAAGTTGCAACATTGTTTACTGTAAGCCTTAGAAGTATTAAGATAGTGATACAATGTTATACACTTAGTTGTTACCCTTAGAGCTGTTTGTCCAGTACTTTTACCTTTCCCCCCATGATTCCCCTGAACTAAATAAATTATTTCCCCAAAACTTTCCTTGGTTCCCTTTGCCTCCGTTTCCCTTGCCGCCGCTTTCCTCCGCGGCTCCCCCTTTGCCTCCGTTTCCCTTGCCGCCGCTTTCCTCCGTGGCTCCCCCTTTGCCTCCAGTGCCCTTGCCGCCGCTTTCCTCCGCGGCTCCCCCTTTGCCTCCGTTTCCCTTGCCGCCGCTTTCCTCCGCGGCTCCCCCTTTGCCTCCAGTGCCCTTGCCGCCGCTTTCCTCCGCGGCTCCCCCTTTGCCTCCAGTGCCCTTGCCGCCGCTTTCCTCCGCGGCTCCCCCTTTGCCTCCGCTTCCCTAGCCATCGCTTTTGCCCCCGCCTTTCCCCCGGCTCGCCGCTTCCCACGGCTCCGCTTTTCCCCCGGCTCGCCGCCTCCCGCTGTTCAGTTCCCCCTTGCTTCCCGTTACCCCAAGCCCTCCCACGTTTGTCCCCATCCCGCTGTCCCTAACCCTCCCACACTTGCCTTTCTTCTCCTATGAGTCCCTCCAACCTTGAAACTTCTGCTCCCTCGCTTGCTTTCACCCTTTTCACACATGGTTGAGGCACCTTTTAAGTCACTGTGAGTTAGTTAAGTTATCTGAGAACCCCCATTGCCCCCCAATTTGTTGCACCCCAGAGTTGAGCACTCCACAAAATCCCCATTACAGAGACACTGTGACAAACTTCCTACGCACACCACACATACATCCCACAGCTCACTTCACTTCCATAACTGTTGTCAATAAAGATTAATGTGTACCCTATTTGTGCAGTAATTGTCCCCCAAGATCCTCAAATTTTCGAACCTGCTGGCAGGGTCATGGACTAGGTGCTGTACATACACATAAAGGCTTGTCTACTTTCAAAAATTAGGTTAAGATTAAAAATTAGATCAGATTGAGGTAGGGTGTAGCTTTAAAACCCAATAGCTCTTCCAGAATAACCTAACAGAGTTAAACAAGAGATCATCCCTGTCATAAAAACAGTCACAGAGATCAGCATCAAACTCATTCCAATGACTGCTAGTGCATCGAGAACTGGCAATTAACCAGACACAAACTGTGCATCCCATAGCACAGAATGGCACCCATTTATTACACAATCACAAAAAGGGCCTTCCTGCCTTCTCCTTCACCTGGAAGGAGCCCACCATGAAATCCTCCAAACTGCCTCACTGTTCTCTGAACTCCCCAGCTGGGATGCCTACCAACAGCTTGACCCAGACTAGCTGATGTGCTGTAGGCGCTGCTTTCCATGTAGGCCTTGTTCCCCGTCTGTCCATCATGCCCACCTACTAGTTAATTCTACTTACACTGCAAGCTCTTTGGGGCAGAAACCACTGATTTTGTTATGCGTTTGCACAGCACATAGCAGAATGGGTTCCTGATCCCTGATCCCACTAGGTGCTGCCATAATAGATAGCATCAGCACGTTATTTCCTAATTTGCCTGGCTCTCACACCACATAACACAACAGAGTTCTGGTTCCAGACAAGGGGTCCTAGGAGCTACAGAAATTAGTCACAAAGTCAAAGCTTTATTAGTAATGCTTGCTATCTATCCATTCTGACCCTTTCAGATATCACTCCTGATCCCCTGGATTTCAACAGAAGGCCCCTGATTATTTTCTGCCACCCCATCTCTAGCTTGGCACATGCTGGCGGGTCAGAATGCCTTTGCTACACAGGGTATGCTTTGGGAGAAAGGAAAAGCAGAGACCAGCTGATGGTGCAATCAGGTAAACAGAATTGCTGTTGAATCCAAGTTTTCAGCGGAACACTAAAGGTGTGGTTTATAAAGCTTGTTCTTTTCTTTTTTTAATTATTTCAGATTTAAATAAAAACTCAGCCAAGGGGAATTGGAGGAGCAGGCAGAGAGAGGGGAAAATTCTGCAAAGACAGCCAGGACTGTATGTTTGCTGCTGAAATGATTAAGCTATAAAAAGGATTGCTCTCCTCCAAGTAGCCTTTCAATAGGAAACAGATGTTGATGGCTGATTAACTGAACACAGGGTATAAAAATGGGTTTCCCCAATTGCACACCACAAATAAAATATATTTAATTAAATCTAGAGATTAAGACACAGGAAAGTGGCAAAATGGGGAGGTTACAAAGATACCTCCACAGCATGGGAATTTTGACTTGTCATGGGCCTGGCCACGATGCTGTCGGATTGGCCAAAGAGACCCCAGTCTGCTGGTAGTCTGGGCTCAATGTAAATTTTAGCTGACTTAGGGTGAAACATCACTTCGTTTCAGTGCTGCAAAAACCACACGACATCACGTCGCCTGTATCAGGTTCGACAAATGCCCTCCCCACTCTGCCTCATGAGAGGAAGGGCCATAACCCAACCCTATCCCAATGCCAGCAACAGAGAAGAAAAGGGGCCATTGTTGCGTACTGTCGGTTCTCCACTTGCTCTAGGTGAAGAAAGAGCTCTGAAAATGTGTGACTTGGAGGTGGGGGGCACTAGGTCCACTCCTACCTCCTTTCACTCGCTGGTCCCACCAAAGAAACTGAGGCCTCTCCCTTTCTTAAAAGGCACTCTCTCCAGCCTGGGGGCCTCCTCTAAAACACAGATGGAATTTACACTTAACCAGGGCTTTTGCTAGCTTGGAGCTGGGCAGCCCCTCACTCCCACCATGGAGCAGAAAGTCTGAAACCCCGCTCAAGCTCTTACAGTTCTGGCCGTCACCAATGTTCCCTCTGAGCTGCACAGCCACATGGCCCCCACCGCTGCCTGGCACAAGGAACACTAACAGCCATGCATGGCCAGCAGCTACAGTCCCTGGCTGAGAGCTGCTCTGAGCTGGGAGTTTTTAAAACTCCCGCTCAGAGTAAGCTCTTACTGAGCATGCGTAGAGTGTCTGAGGTAAGGGGGTGGTGGGGGCGATTGAGGACACGGCAGGGGCAACCAGCCGTGAAAGGGGGCAGAGGATTAGAGGGAAGATGGGGTCGGGCCAGTTGGGGAGGAATGGGGGGGGTGGGACTGGCCAATGAGGGGGTGATGGGGAGAGTGAGGGGGGCATGATCAGGCTGCTGGGGGCAGCAAGCAACCTATGTTGCTCAGCTGCCTTCGAGCCTTAGAAAGAACATTGGCTGTCACCTCCTCAGCTAGCCTAAGGCAGCACAGCGCTATTCAAATTCAGTGGAGCTAGAGCTAAGTCACACCTGCTGGGGGTCTTGCCCCATTGACTCCAGTGAAGATATGGCCAATTCACACCCGCTGGTTCTGCCCCACCTCTCTAAATGAAATCTGGTCTTGCAGGGAGAGGAAGAACTGCCCAGGGGACAATGCCTACTCAAAGCAGAATCAAACCACAAATGTCACACCCGGCACACAACTGAGACAAGAAGTGAAGGGGCTCAAATGGCAAGAAATTGAAGGCAAAGAGTTAAAGCAGCATGGGAGAGGAAGAAAGGCTAGCAAGAAAGGGATGAAAGCGATATCTGAGCAGCAGCCGAAGGTGAAAGGAGAGCGAGACGCAGGCACTTTGAAGGCATCACTCCAGAAATAAACACGCACCAAGCCAGCAAGGAAACAGAGAAGACTGACAGGCCTGAAAAGAAAGGAGGAAAGGAACTGGGATTTATTGCTAGTGAAAGAAAGGAAAATAAAGGGTAAGTGACTGGCAACCCAGTGGAGCTGGGGACAGGCCACTCTAACTTTGCATCTCCCACCTTCCCCGCTCCTTTCAGAAAAAGGTAGGGGCTGTTGGACCAGGGCAGTTGAGTGAGAATTGGCCCTAGGACAATTCAGATGCCTGCCAGGCAGCCATCATCATGAGCCTGGGGGCCTCTGTTCCCATGCAGCCTCCCAGCAAGCAGTGAGAGAGATGCTGGGAAAGCTGCTGCAAGCCATGTTGAAGCTGAAGAGAGCGACAGTCGATGGAGTCTCCTTTCTGCTGGGGAGCTAGTGCTGAATCCCACTGGGAATCACTGTGCAGAGCAGGGTGGGGTTGATTGGCCAGGGGAGCTGATGCACATCTTCTGTAATAAATAGCATTAAGCAGGGCATGTGCTGGCATCTCTAAAACACTCCCTTCTGGGGTCACTCTACACACTTATTTACATTTATAGGCCACTGTTAAGAGTTCCTACTTTGCCTCTCAGGCAGAATGGGGTGTGAATCAAGGCCTCCTATTCCACTGAACCTTTCCTAACCATCCCAACCCCCACCACCCTACTGCAAGGCTCTCTGCTATGCAGAGCCTGAGCCAGTCCATTCAGCATGCAGACTCCATCCTCCAGCCTCTCCTGGGTGGACAGGCTACTATGCAATGGCTTCCCTAATGCAGCCCATTGTTGACTGGGAAAACAGCAGGAGGGGAACTTTGGGTTTCAAAGCACACACCAGGACTAGGCAAACTCAGATCAGCAATGAAGGGTGGAGGACCCAAAGACTGAGATTCCAGGGTTTGAAGCTGGTTTTCCCCCAGTGTGGCCTCAGAAAGAGCTGCCCTTTAAGAAGGACCCCAGAGCTGTTAACAAAACCTGATGTGGAGGACAGTATCAAGTCAATAAGTGAAGTTGGCCCAGCATGACCAATGCAAGTTTAGGAGTTCCAGGTGCGGTGACAAAACAGTGACAGCACCAGCTTGCCCACCAGCAAGCAACTGGTAGGTGTCTATGATCAGATTCCTTCAGAGAGAGGACTAGAAAGGGCTGGTTGACTAGGTTATAATGGAGAAGCAGCCACTGACTGACTACATTTGACTTTGGGGAGCAAAGCTTGGCCACTCGCAGGTCAGGAGGGAAAAAAGAACACCCTGGTTGTGTGGTGCCTTTGCTTCTAAAACGTATTTGCTGATTAATGTGTAATATGGTTTTATTGTCTAAAGCAATGTCTGGTTTAGATCAGGCCCTTTATCCCAGACACTGCAACTCAGAGACCGTAACCAGATGGTTTATATTCCAGGAGTCTTCCCGCTCTCCCTTCTGCCCTGCCTGCTCCCCTCCCCACCCCACAATTCCTTACAAATTCCAGGAATGCCTGCACTTAACAGAAAATTAGCCACTGGGAAAGAGTCATAAACCCAGACTATATGGATTGAGTGTGAAACTGCAATCTCACTGCCCCCACCCCTGCTCCATACCCCAAGATCTCTTCTTTATGCCTACAGCACTCCCCCAGAACAAGGCTGTTATACTACACAAGCAGACACACATGCAAACTTTTCAACCAAGATGGTCTGTTCAATTTGGTGTGGGTATAACCACTTGTGAACCAACTGTCCCTTGAATCAAACTAAACAGGGCTTAGGAAGCACCAGAAGAAGCCCATTTGCTTCAGCAGACCCACAAGATTGCAGGCATGAGGATAACAAACTAGGGGAGGTGGCAATGCAGCATGGTTGTGTGACCAGGAGGGGAGGTGAACGCATGAAGAATAGGGGGGCACCTGCAAGACATACAGCATGCGCCCTGAAAGCATGAGAGAGAGCGTCTTCCTGCTCTAAACTCTTTTGCCTGGCACCACAGCAGCTGCAGGGTGAATTGAGGAGCAATTGCAGATAAGGTTCTGCTCAGCCCCATCAGCCTGGGACTGGAGCATGCTCAATGCAGACAATCACTGGAGAATTTAGATACCATTCTCTAACAAATGACTACTGAGTATGTGCAAATGAACATTCTTTAGAGATTCATCACATGTCCAAACTCAGAAAAATTTTCACGAGGATGGCAAAAGGCACCTCCATGGCCCAAGTATGAACCGAAGCACCTGTTTTCAAGCATAGAAGAGCTAGCCTCCCACTAAATAGCTGTAAGGTTGTTGGGCTGGTTTTTTGTTTTTTTTAAAACATGAGAAAAACAATGTATTTTTCCTTATGATCATTCTTGGAAACAGCTGCACCATTTAAGCTGACACTTAACACACACACAAATCCATCTTTAGGCAGCCTCCCAGCATAGGAAATTTCAGCACAAAGAGTTAGAGCTGATCAAAGTTATAAGCAACTGAAAACAAGATTGAACAATGGGAAATGTTAAATGACAGATAGGGCTACCTGCACCCACTATACTTTCCCCCCCCCCCACTTTCATACCCCTTTCAATCCAGAGCTTGCAAGTGCCAAAATGCCACAGGAAAGGCTGTTATCATGGTGATCCAGTCCAATATTGTGAGGGACTACCCCTTTAAGGAAAGGAAGCAGCAGGAGCCAGCAGAGGAGGATTTTGGATAGTCAGTGTCAGCCACTGTAGTCCAGGACTAAGCTAACAGGAGCAACTGTAGGCCAGAGCTCAAGCGCACTAGGCCAGCTATAATGGAGCCCAGAACTAAAATAGAGGTTTCCACAGAAAAGTATTTAGGCACATTGAAACAGCTGGGTGTGCAAGGATATTAGCACAGCCCATGCTTTCATTAAGCTAGATTGAAGAAGGGAAAGAAGAAGAAAACAAAAACAAAAAGAAAAGTGAAGGGGAACAAATAAAAAAGGCAGCAACATGGTGCTTTGCACTCCACAGTAGAGGAGATATCACCTGCCACCTTAGGCACCCTCAGCACTTAGCTCTGGCTCCTTCCAGTCAGAAAGAGTGCCTGGGAAAGAGAGAGTTAGCAAGCTGAAACCCGATCCCCTGAAAGGCTGGATTCAGTGTCTGGCTTTTCCTACCGCCTCAGTCGACCTGTACGTGCCAGCCAGGGAAGTCGTAATGGTTCCACTAACCGAACTTCATTAACTTTTTATGCACTCAACCTCTAATTTATAATCATTAGCAAACAGCCAACAATTACACAAGCAACATGCAAAGAAGAGAGTGAAAGAGAGAGAGTAAAGGAGCTGTGGTGACTGCAGGGGCTACTGCTCACCTAGATGTGGACAATACTCTTGGCACTGGAATGCGAGGTGTGGGAAAGAGGGGGGGTGTAAAGGGGGTCATGCTCTTGGAAGATTTATTGGCAAACAATTTTGTAAGCCATAATTAACTCATCTGTCAGTAGAATGGGGAGGGGTAAAGGTGAGCACAAAGAGAGCTTTCATTGACCCGAGTCCTCATGTTAAAAAGGAAATGGTAGGGAGAAAGGAATCCAGTGAGTAGTACCTCACTTCCTTGTCTCATAAATCAGAAACCCGTCTTCTGAAAATGGAGCAGAACGCAAATGCTAGAGGTAGGGACCTACGTCCAGATTTAGCTACTGAGTTTTTAAAGCGCTGAGCACCTAACAGTTCTGACTGAGGTCCCCTGCAAGATAGCAATCTGAGCCCAGGGAGATCTTCTGCCATTAGATCATTGAGTCATGGCCTCCAGATGGAAGTCAACACTGCATTCACAGCGGAGGGAATTTTCTCTCAGTGTCTTTTCAGGTTAGCTTCTCTCTCCAGAAGAGCTGTTTGTGGCAGAGACCAACCCAATTTCTTGCATTATTTCTTAGCTTCTAGAACCTGATGGTCTCTAGCCCGCCTCTAGAAGATGGTAGACATAGTAGAGTTCTTTTCTTCCTAGGTACCACTCTCTGCCCTTCCCAGCTCCTTGACTTTGCCAAAGAGCTGTGAGGTCATGTAGATGCAGATTAACATCTCCATTCTACAGAGGAGAGAATAGGGAAGCAACAGGATTTGACCAGGATCACTCAGCAACTAAATGTCCTACCCAGGAATCAAACTTAAGGTCTTTTGCAGGCATTGCCGAACTGCAGCTCAGGAGCCACATACAGCTCTTGAATGAAAAAGTGTGGCTTGCAGAAGAACATCAGCAAATCAATTTAGGAAACAGCCCCAGCCTAGCCAGAAGGTTTAAATCTCCCACCCTGGGCATGCTCTATCCATGCTCAGAGCATGCTTGGGGGGGGGGGGTAATCCCAGCCTGTGTCTAGCTATTGCAGAGGTCACGGAAGGGGACCCTGGGTTGGCCCAGGGGAGCCAGCATCAGAGCCTGAAGGTTAGGGAGGGGGTAAGGACAGCGGGGAGAAGTGCGGCATGTTCAGGGATGGTAGGGAGAAGCGGTGGCATGGTCAGGATGGTGGGAAGAAGCGCAGCATGTTTAGATTTTCTTGTAGAACCTAATGCAGTTTACTCATTAAATCATGTTTTACAAGCCCCTCTAAACATGACACTGCATAATAAAAAATGCAAATACGAAGAAGAAAATAGATACTATATATGGCTGTATGCCTCAGCGTGGCTCTCAAAGGTTTAACAATCAACTTGTGTGGCTCCTGAGTTCCACAAGTTTGGCCACCCCGGTCTTTTGGGTCACCCACAAAGGCCATCCTGGTGAGGCGCAAAATCTCTGAAACTCGTATTTCCTGTGAAACAGGTCTATTGAAAATACTCTACGCTTGCACCACACTTCTATCGGCCTCAGCCTCTGGCAAAGAGGGGCAAGCAAGTACATCTCCCCACTGTTCTACAGAGAGAAAATTCACATCAAAATTCTGCACCAAGCAGCACTGCTGCCTGGTCCAGCAAATAAAGTATCAGCACAAAGATCCTGATTTTCAAAATTTCAGCTCCCATTTATAATGCATTGGCCAGATTGTCTAGCAGCTTCCACTGCCAACAGCTGCAGCCATGGAAATCTGTGATCTGTACCATTTGAGTTTACCTGTTTGAAGCCAGACAATTACAAGGGTCTGCAGGAGGGCAAGATGTTTGTCACAAGGTCTCGTTACACATACGCTGCCTCACTGGCCTTACTGCACACTTTGAAAGCAGGGAGAATGACAGTGCAAAAACCCACTTTGCACTGCCTGACTGAGAGTGTTCAAAGGTTCTAATGCTTCGCACCCAAACGATTTTCCACAAGGCTATTCAATGGTATGCCAGCATGGGATATTTTCACCATGCTGCTCCCAGCCATTTCTTCTGTAAAAGGTGAAGGTGGCTCTTGAGTGACTTTTGTTTTAAAAAATAACTAAAAACGCCCAGATAGATACTGATGGTATTTCACCCCAAATTTCAAAATAAAATACACTGATGGAGAGAGAATAACCCAAACCATGGAAGTTTCCAATTTTTACAAGCAACTGAAAATAGATGGTTAGAAATAGTTATGCAGTCTGAGCTTTAGATAGTAGGTCGTTACCATTGCCTTGTATATTTTACCACTTCTTTCCATGATGCTAAGATACATGGATGGCACCTTGTAATAGCTTTTTCCATTCTTTTAAAAGCTTATACTAATTTCCTTCTCGGTACATCTTTATTGACAGGCTTCCTTATAAGTTCTCTTCTCTCCAAGATATTTTAAAAATTTTAACAGCACCCAGGTAAAGTATATGTTCTTTTCATCTAGCAGCAGAGCCTTCTTTCAGCGTATTTCAGGAGATCAAACAGATACCATGACACTAGTTTAGATGCAAATTTATCCCACGATCCCACAGACAAGTTGGGTTGCCAACCCTCAAGGATTGTCCAGGAGTCTCTCGGAATTAAGAATTATGTCTTGTGATGAAACGTCCAAGAATAAACCCAATAAAATTTGGCAACTCTAACAGACACGCCCATGCAGGCTGATCCCAGCTCTGTCTTCACAATGGTGTTGCAGGGTTGGGCCTTACATGCCTACAAACTTTCATTATTACTCTATGCTGTAACCTTACAACATGCAGAATGCTGGGCAATTTATTTTCCTGCAAATGACCTTCATGAAAGTTTGATGTACATGGGGTGTGCTGAGATGCTATAGTGATACATCTAAGCAGGTAGCAGAAAAGTCAATTTCTATCATATTGTACTATATATTATTTGGGTAATGTGCAACTGAACATCAAATGGTATGATACGAACAAGTAGGAATGGAACATTAATAGTCGATGCAACTTTCACTTTAGCATTGTCTATCAGTGAGTGCTTCAGTTTGCAGTCTTAACCTTAACACTTTGTTTAGCAAGCCTTTCATCCCCACAATTGTTTTTAGAAAAAGGGGCAGGAGGGACTGAAAAGCAATTTCACTTTCCTGAGTAAAGCACTGCTTGTCTGCAAAAAATTTTGCAAGAGTGCCTGCAGATCCCAGATTCTGGAACAAAGTTGAACTACACATTGTCTGAGCTCCAGGCCTCAGACTGTTTGGGTTCCCTCTTTCAGAGCCACCTCCTCCTGTATACCAGTGTCCAGTAAAGTAATCCACTGAAGGTAGGGTCCAATCACCTTTGAGAATCTGGGCCTTCACTCCCGGTCCCACCTCAGCTGTGCAGCCTCAGGATAAAGGTTTACAAAATGCACAGCTGCCTGTCAGAATAACATGACAAAGCTTCCTTCAGTAACATCCCACCATGAAGTAAAGTGTACTCTGAGCCGCATGTTGGCAGAGACATAGAAGCTTGCCATGAAACCTCCTGCAGAATGCAGTGTGGTGTATCACAAGTGTCATGACTTTGGGATTAAAGCCATAGTACCATTAAAGGCTCCATGGTTCAACACTGGGTACCCCTTTAGGCCAGCAGCTTGTGAAGACTGGAATGGTTTTTATTCCTTTAACATTATGGAGGGGGGGAAAAAAAATTCTCCTTCCAACCCACATCCTCACCAAAACTTGTACTCAGTAGCTTCCCCACTGCCTCCCCCCTGCCAAAAGGAGGCCTACACCCCATCCAGGCCACATCTGGAAAGTTGACACTTAAAGGTGAACAATCAGCCACTTGAACACAGGCTTATAACAGAAACCATTATCCACCCTAAACTGTAGTAACTGCTGCCTTCTCCACTATAAAAAGCAAGACAGCCAGGAAGGAGCCAATGGGTAAGCACTGTGTGTCAGAAAGGGGGAAGAGCTATGTTACATAAATTTTTGAGTGTGCATGTTATCTGATGACAGAGTCCATAAGGCCATGGGGGCCAGTGCAAGGCATCGTTCAAGCATGGTATCCCTAAAGTGCTGTCCAACAGGCTCTTGCACAACTTTGGTGCCTTATGCATACAGCATTTCACGCATTTATGGTACAGCTTTCAGGGACCCCAGGTTACACTACAGAATCACCCCTTCCATGGATTCTAAACTTCAACGAGGAGGGAGAATGCACTTCCAGCATTGTTGACAAAGAAACCCATTCAAGCACCCATGAGTACACCTGCTACACTGCTGCCTGCCTGAGCCAGCAGACAGCCCAAAACAATAGTTCAGGGAGGGGCGAGCTGCCCCAGTCAGCTCAAGGAGGTGATAACCCTGAAGCTCAGAGATGAAGGCTTAAATGATGACTTTTCAGTGCTGATGATTTGGGGAGAAATAGCCAGCTGGCTCTCTTATCCCACAGATCCAAACTGCCTCCCACTCCTTCCTGGAGGCCAAAGCTTCAGTCGTCCCCCTGTCCAGCTGGGAAGTCCTCCATTGGCCCAACTCACCACATCTGTGATACAGTGACATACAGAGGGATGACACAAACACCACAAATCCCATGGCACTATCTAATGAATAATTATGGTGCTGTGTATGTTAAATCTCACTAGCTGGCCAAAGACATCAACAAGTCTCCTGTACTTATTAGATTACTCACTTTCATAGCTAACCCCCTGATATGCAGGTGAACTAATGAGCCACCTGCCCCTTGAGCTCAGAACTCACTAATCTTCTAGCAAGATGAGCTGACAGACAATTACAGGGTTATTCCCCGAGGATCAAACTGGGAGCAGTGCCACCCCAAACTTTTCCCTCCAGCCCCTCACTCTAGCATGAACCTCATCAGGGTGTTACTAGCTAGTCCCAGGGCCAGTGCAACACAGTAAGTGAGGTAAGCACTGCAGTAGAGCACCAGTGTTTGCGGGACACCAAAATGGGGACGGCGCTGCTAGGCCATCGCGCTGCGCTGCTGATGTCACTTGTCTGCCCAGGCGTAATCGATCTGTCGTCTGCTGCACTGCAGGGGAGGTGCCAGAAACCCTAGACCAGAGCTGCCAGTTCCATTTTCCTTTCTTCTCATTTTAACTCTATTAGCGAGTGATATATTATCGAGGCTAAAAAAAGAAATCAAGTGTTGTTCACCCAGGCAGATACCATGCTATCTAGCCAACAGGCAGTTCCATCAACATATCACCCTCCTGATATGCAGTCCCCCTAGTTATTCCATTGATGGGTCCCCTGTACAAAAGAAAGGTGCACAGGCATCAGTGAGTTCAAAGATCACCAGATGGTGCCAAAGTCTGGCTGGAAGAGGGTTGCCACTCCCTTCTGCCATCCGTGTTTTAGGCCAAGAGTAATAAAAAGAACATATTAAGAAGACATAGGGCTTGGTCTGCGTTTAAGAAAACCATCAATGTATTTTACATATTAGAAAGGGTTATACAAGTACTACCAAACCCACAAAAGCTTTGGGGACCATATTATGTTATATATAATCTTTGCTTGCTTTAGAAGCAAGCTTAGAGCACCTCCCATCTTACACATTCATTTCTATGGTACCAGTCTGTTACCATAGGGTCTTTCACCAAGCCTGGGAGAGCTCATATTTAAAATTCAATACTGGAACATTTTAATTGGGTTCCCTCTTTGTCTGGGCTTTATTAGAATGAATCTTATCTAACAGGATTTAGCAAAGCAAGGTGAGGAAAAAGAAAACAAAAGTTAGAATTCCAGACTTAGCCACCTTCAAGGAGCCTGTGACCCAGTTCCCTGCTAAATATCTACAACTCAACAGGAGATACAAGAGAAGCACTAAGGGCTTAACGCAGAGCCTACGTAAGTGTCCGCTACACCACTGGCTCAGTCAAAGCTGTACCCTCTTCAGCTCATAGTCTCACTCCATGTTAAAACTGCCTAACTCCATACCAACCACTTCCAAAAATCTTTCCCTGGTCGGTGTGTCTCAATTTCCACCTAGCCCAGCTCCCCCATGCAAACCCACTCTCAGCCCCAGCCACCAGAACAATCTCACTGCAGGCAGCTTTTGTATGCCTCAACCCCCAAAAGAAAAATGATGGGTTTGAACTCTTAACCCCACCCCAGAAAGAGCTGGAATTAAAAGGGTTTCTGACCAAGTATGCAGATGGGAATACTGTAATAACAACAGGCTAAATGTTTGCCCAGCACTTCAGGCTCATTTGAAGGAAGGGAGAACAGGGATGGATCAGCTTCTGTCAGGGGATGACGCCACGAAGCAAGAATTCAGAGACTTGGAGGGAACAGAAATTGTTGATAAATGTGGAGGCAGAGACAGAGGGTGGGGGAGGCAAAATGCTGCACACTGACACTTCAGATAAGTTTTCTGAAGCTCGATGGGGGGGGGGGGGGGTTCTGGTCCTGACAATCAGTTGGTTTAAAAAGCCAAGGGCAGGAGGAGGCAAGCAGTTGTGGGAAGAGAAAGAGAGGACCTCAACTCTGGACTTGCCTGGCAACTTCTCCTGGGGAAAAGGCAGCCCCGCCACCCAAGTCTCATGCATCGCACATCACGCTCTATAGAAACTGCCCTCAAACAATACTCTGTAGTCAAGCAAATTGCACAGTGATTACAAGCGGGGGGGGGGCAAACAAGGAGTCTTGTGGCACAAAGACTAAATGGATTTATTTATCGCATGAGCTTTTATGAAATGGGATTTTCTCCCACAAAAGTTCATGAGATAAATAAATCTGTTAGTCTTTAAAGTACCACAAGACTCCTTGCTTCGTGTGTTGTTTTTTTTTTTTGTGCTTTACTAGACTAACACCGCTGCTCCTTTAGAATTTTACAAGCTGGGAGTGTCCACTGATAGCTTAACATTTCTGTACTCTTCACAGCTAGTACTCCCCATTTTACACATGAAGGGTCAAATTCTCAAGTGTCTTGTCATTTAGGATTTTAAGTTCTATCAAAAGCCAATGAAAGTTAGGTGTCAAAGTCGTTTCATATGCTTCTGAAAGTTTTATGCACAATAACCAAGACTGTCCAAGGTCCCCACAGCCAGGACCAGAAACAAAACGTTCCCATCTCCAATATGGCCGGCCCATCTCAGCCACGTTGCCTTTCAGAAGGAAGACATCCAAAGTATGTGCTTATGTGGCCCACGTGATCCCAGGGTAGATCTTTGTCTCCCTCTAGTGGTTAGATCAGTGATATGCAGACCTTAGTGGTTCAGGAGCCAGTTGAATGATCAATACCACCTGAAAGAGCCAGTCATGTAAATTCATTGTTTTGTTTACTATAGTACGATATATTCATATTGAAACAGCATGACAGGAGAAATATTTATCATTTCTCCCCTGTCAGAAAATGGCTGGTTGAGTATAATTTTATCAGCTAGAATTGGTTAATAATATAGTAAAAGCACCCTGATTGGTTAATAACTTAGACCAATAAATAATTAAATCAGAGTATTTTAACATCATGTGTCACAAAGAGCTGCAGGAGATATCAGAGAATCACTTGCAGCTCATGAGCATCACACAGAGAGGTTTATATATGTGACACTGCCTCCCTTCTAACCCAAAGGGGTACTCAGTTCCAGGGGGAGAGTCTTGTGATTCTATGATCCAGAGATCCAAAAAGACTCCCCCTCCACCCCACAGAAGCATCAAAAGATCTGGCTCTCTCCAGTCAGCAGGTCCTCCACTGTGCCACTACTGCATCACAAACGGGGAACAGCCACACCGTCAAAATATGTGTCATGTCCCCTGCCCTGTATGAGAACAGCAGGCTATCACCACTAGAAAAAAAACAAGGAGTCATGTGGCACTTTGAGACTAACAGATTTATTTTTCGCATGAGCTTTCATGGGAGAAAATCCCATTTCCTCAGATGCTTCAAAGATGGGTGAACTTACAGAAAGGAATGAAAATAAATGCAAGGGGGTGTAAAACATATCACCACTAGAACCATCTATGACTGAAGTAGAAGAGACCTGCTGTGGGTCCAAGCTCAGCTGATGACCCCTGTGAGGCAATATAAACCAGGGCTTTGTTATGTGTTTGTAAAGCACTTAGCTCTGCAAACCCTCAAGCCAGACTGGGCCTGCAGGTACTATGGTAACACAAATAATAAGTAACAATCGTGTGAGGGTTTGGGGAGGCTTCAGCTGATTTTACATTTCAACACATTGTACAAAGCAGCAAATTTGGAGGAGGTGGCTTGAATTTGGTTTTTGTTTGGACAGCTGTATTTTGGTTAATGGAGCCGCCCTTTTAAGGGCAAGGTGGGGCAAGTATTCTATTGTTTGGAGAGGAAAACAGAAAGGACAGTGTCTGCTGTGAGGGAAGATCCAGAAAGACGAGGTCTTGATTGAACAACAGCTCTTCTTGGGATGCATGCCCCATTCTCCAAGGTGGAATGCTGACACTTCTCATTGGATTGCTAATGAGCTGCAGTTTTCTCAAGCCAGCTCAGCAAGCATTAAAGGATGTCCTGTTGCCCCTATGCGTGATGAGCTTCATGGGTCTCAGCACCAGACTCCATGTCACAAACTCATCACCACAATTTGCAATGTATGGGAGAGCAGGTCTACACTGCCTGTCCTTTTCAGCAGCAGTTGAACTTAGATTCGCAAGCTAGGATAAGGAGCTTGCGTGCCTCAGTTCTAATGCCTAACTCCTAGCTTGTCCACTGTGCTCAGCTGAAGGGAGAGGGCCTCCCTTCAACTCAACGCTACACAGTTGCTGGGGTGGTGTTGCAGGATGGAAATTTCTGATTGGCTGAACAGGTCTTCACAGACCCTAGTGGTCAGTCAGGAAGTTCAAACTGACAGCAGCAAATATGCACTGAAGACCTGCCCACAGGGGGCCAAGAACTGCAAGGGTCATGGAGGCTGAACTAGGAGAAGCAACTTCCCATGACTCCTCACTCACTCCCCATAACACAGCTGTGTTATGGTGGTGGGAGAGCATGAACTTGCTGTGTAGCTAGACCATTGACAGCCATCAAATCCCAGGTCTTTCACCAACATTAAAATCTCCTCAATGTGAACTGTTTACAAAGAAGCTCACTAAATAATTAGCATAAAATGTCACACCTGAGGCATGTCAAGCTAAACATGCAATGCTCTCTTGCACCACACCTCTAGTTAATTTAATGTTTTCATTGGGTCAGTGACTTCCCACAGATACTTCACCAATTTCACTCTCTTCTCTGCAGGCAAGAGACAGTCACGGACTCCATGTTAGCCTGGCTCAGGCCACTCCACTGGACAGGGAAGCAATGCAATGACATTACAGAGGGTCTGCATGAGCAAGACAACAATGACATTCAAGGGTTTACTGCCTCCACTCAGATTCTCCCCCAAACCTCTCACACATTACAAAATGGATGCAAACAGACCCCATTGCAAGATCATGAGTACTTGCAACTGGGCCAGAAACACACTTGAAAGACAGGCCCTTTCAACCTTTTCAGCAATTCCACTTTGCTCACAATCCTGCTGCCTCAAAAGTGACTGTAAAATTTTGCCATTCATTTCAGTATGTGAGGCTGTCAAAAACTGGCCAGTCAAGGGAAGATAAGTCATCAGCTAAAACAGATTCATAGAATATTTAAAATTAACTCTTCTTCCTTTCCATCGGCACCCACAGATCCCAGGGCTTTTTCCTCCCACAGTACCCACCCTGTATTTTAAGGATCCAGGTGCTAGTCATTGATTTTTCCTAAAGATCATGACTTACTCTTTGTCCCCTTATAGCATTTGGGACAAATCTGTAGGGGGTACCTCAAACTCTCTTGGATCAGTAGATCCATATCTCTGACTGGCACACAGTCCAGAATAATTCAGCTCTAACATTTGCTGAGGTCACCATCCAGTCCAACACTGGAGAGACCTGACCTTGCCTGCCAGTATCTGCATTCAGCCTCTGACAAGACACACAAGTCAGCTCACTTGTGCCTGTGTCGCTGCTGCAGCTTTTTACAGCTGGGCTCCCGTTTATGGTACTGCCCAGATCTGCCTTCCAGATCCCACCCTACTTTGTTTTTGGATACAAAGCAAATAATTCCTGCCAACAAAGCACATCTCAAGCAGCCATACAAGGACAAGCTGAATTTACACTGGTTTGAGCCTTAGCAGCCACACTGCCTGCTGAGTGGCAATGCCAACATCAGTGTTCCTAGCCACACTGCACCCACCGATCAGACAGGAAACAAAGCTGCACGTTCTGTTCCTTGGGCAGAGGCTGCTGCTAAGCTAGCAGCAAGGGATTCCTTGAACTTTTCTTCTCACAAGACAAACTGTGGGAGCCTGAAGCTGTCATACTTATACAGGCCAGTAAAAATGGCTCACGGTTTAGGGACCTAGTCTAGGTGTGATTACCATTTCCTGTGTCTCCTTGGCCTTGTCACTTAGTTCCTCTGTGCCTCAATTCCATATAACAGCACTGTCCTGCCTCACAAGGAGGATGGACGGTAAATGTATTAAAGATTGTAGGGCACTCAGATACCCAGTGATACAAGCCAGGTAAAGAGAAAGAAAAGCAGCTCAAGCATGACATCACTCCTCAGATCAGAGCTCCTAAAAAACATGCACGACTTTATAAAAAAAAAACCTAGCCACCAGCGTCTCACCCTCTGACCAGCTCAGCAATCAGTCCCACAGAGCACACCATCTTCCTTGCTGCAGAGAACTGCCAAGCACTTAGTCCAGAGACGCTCAATATTCCGGTCACTCAGCTGTTTGCAAGAGGTGTGTATTGGCAGGAGGCATGTCTCAAAGTTGAAAGGGGAGGAGAAGGGGGGTGGGGAGAAAAATGTTACAGAAGTAGATTTGTGGGTGGAAAATGACACATTACCACTATATTTTATCCACACTGAAATGAGAGATGTGTTAAGGACCAGGGAACACATAGGCCTCAGACACAAGCTGGCCAGCATAGTCACTCCACAATATCCAATCTCGTCACCACCCTTCAGCCCTGCTTCACTTGTACAGGCAGGGGAGTGAAGTTACACTCAGGCCCAGCGGGTGGACTTCAGTTGTGTTTTTGGTATTTTTTTTAATAAAGCACAAGTGAAGCACAATGCTTTGAAACACAAAGCCATAGAACCAACTCCCCACCCAAGCCCAGCAGATCTGTGCTTCATGCCACCACATGGAGAGAATGAGCAGCCCATGGCTGAGGCATGGCAGCACTGGCATGCCAGAGATCTGGGTTCTCTCCATGAGGTAATCCCTGCTTCTCTGTGACTCAGTTTCCCAAGGACACAATACTTCTTTTGTCTATTTCCACTGTAAGCTCTGTGGGGTAGTCCCTATCTCCTGACTCTAATGTAATACAAACACCTGCCCAGTTTGAAAAAGCATGAAAACACTTTTTTAATTCTCTCTCTGTCCATTCATCCTCAGACTGCAGCCAGTCACGGGTTCTTGTCTACACTGGGGATATTTTCTATACACTTCCCATCCTCATGAAACACCAGGGGGAGCCTTAATGCAAAGAAAGCCACTGATGCTATGTATCAGTCCACACACATATGAGGCCCAGATAGACACAGTCTGTTAAAAGGTTGTGGATTCAGCAATGTCACTAAAAGCCACTTGAGGTATCAGCAACACGGCAGGAGGGCCTTTTTAGGAACAACCCCTCATCCAGAAACAGAGTCCATCCTTTGCCCTTTCCAGGCAATTGGGAACTAGCTCAGAGCTTTGGAAGGCTTCATGACTGAGGCTCTGATCCCGGCCTGGGATCTCTATGGGCCCACCCCTATGCTAGTGCAGAGGCTCTGGGCAGGCATCTGTTCCTGTGGAACCAGGTACGGGAGCAGGACCAACGCTTGCAGATTCCAAGAGAAAGGATTGTGCAATTTGGCTGAGGTTAGATAGCCTGTCTAGCACACATGGGCAACCTGGACCTAGACCCCAGTCCTCCCCAGGCTGCAGATGGTTATTTGAACCCTCATTTGCTTAAATGACCTCACTGACTCTGTAGCACCCCCTACAGGAAGGAGGCTACAAGTTATTTTAGGACCCTGCAAACAGATTTCTGTGGCAACTTCCCCAATTTGATAGACAAGGCGGCAGTGTCGTCTCACCATCCAGAAGGTACCAGAACTCAGAATCCCTTCCATTAAGCACAACAAATATAAATTTCACCTGTCAAAAGGGCATTTCACAGAGCTGCTGGAACCCCTCTTGTGTCGGGTTTCCACGTGGGGCTGTTCTCGGTTTTTTTTTTTAAGCTGAATTAATCAATTCCTGCACCAGTCAACGGATCATCAGAGTGGTGGCTGGGGAAGAGGGATAAAGACTGTTTTGGATTCTAGGTGCATACAAAGCATCTGACAAGCAAACCATTCCTTCACTTGCACAACTGACAGATTTGCTCAAGTGGTTTCCCTCTCATCCCCCCACCCCCATCTAATTTTCTTTAAAACACTCCACCAAGTGCCAACCTAAAACCACATCACTGGTTGATTTATGTTAAAAAATGGAGTTTACAAAAGCAGAAGCCATGTGAATCTATGTAGCCTAGGGCACCAATTTCACTGGTTCTCAAGCAAAGCAGGATTATGGCCATTCAGTATTTGGATAGGAGGCCAAGGAAGCAGTGCTGGTGACTTGCTAAACTAAATGTCTTATTTTCTCCAAGCTGATATGAAACAGGGTATGGGGGCCACCTGTGGTGCTAAACTCCTCTCTTACAGTCAAGCTGTATCACCAAGGCCCACTCCATTTGAGGACAGTAAACCCTACGGTGGCCTCTTCCACAAGATACTGAGATGTCAGCCCAGGGACTCCTGGTAGACCAAAACTCAGGTAGTAGCATTCCTGGCTTCCTAGGTGAAGCAACTGTTTACAACTGAAATAGGTGTAGTCTTACTTTTCCACAGCACCTCACATCCTAACGCACTTTCACAAGGTTGCTGAGGCTCACTCAACTCATCGCAGGCATCCAGCTGCCTTGTACTTAACTGCCCTCTGTGTCCAAGTGTCACTCCTTAGGCCACCACGTCATGGCATTTGCTTTCATGAGCTACAGCCCTCAGGCCCCGAGTACGACAGAGATGGAGACAAGGGATGTGCTAGGCAAATATCCAAAGCAGGTGAGCATCTCACAGTTAGAAGAACAAACAAGGAGTCCTGTGGCACTTTAAAAGATTAACAAATTTATTCCCATTCTTTACAGGCAAGTGAGCTAACATACCTCACACAAGGGTTTGAGTTCACACTATGCTAAGCTACAAACCCATGTGCCCTGGAACAAAACGTCAGGTGAGTGTCACCACAAACTCAAGTGCAACTGTTCATTCTGGTTAAGACAGACTCAGCCACTACTCAAGACAAACCCACAGACCCACCAGCACCTGCTGATGTGTGTGTATGCGCTCTTCTCTACCCAAAATTATCTACTCAGCATAAGGGCCAAATTTAGAGCACCAAGCTCCTCTACAGCCATGGTTTTCAAACTATGGGTCAGTACCCAGTACTAGGTCGCAGACCCGCAGGCACTGGGTCATGGCACCCCTGCAGCTGCTGATGCAAGACTGGAATGCACTGCTCAAAGATGTAATCGTTGGGTCGTGGGCATAAATGATTATTTTCAACTGAGTCCTAAGGAAAAAAAAAGTTTGAAACCCACTGCTCTAGTGAGAAGCTGCCATGCAAAAGGGCCTATCACAGAAACAACATCTACACCAGGAGTGTTTGCCTGGGGCAGTTACAGCAGCCAAGCTCTCCTTTTAGGCCCCAGCTTATACGCTCCTAGCTTAGTTTCTGCCAGCATGACTTATTCCACAACCACTCCGGAGTGAAACAAGCTAACCCAGCAGAAGTATGTCACTGCTGATACACCTGCATTTCTGATAAGGGCTTCTCCAGCATAGCTATGGTTCACTCCTTTGCACCCCAACAGAGATGGCTGTACTGGCAGAAGTCTGTAGCACAGATACACACAGAGATTTGCTGAAAAGGTTTGGCAAGAGTGGAGAGGAATTAGATTTGCTAAGTGTGTCAGCTCCCCCTCCCCCGCAACACCTCTCTTTGCAGGGTCTTGAAAGAAATTTGCCCAGCACTGCCCCCCCCCCCAACCCTGTGAAATGGGATACACGCCTCCCATATGGGGCAGGGATGGAGCTCTGGAAGGCAACCAAATAGCATTCTCCTGCTCCCAAGCCCACTTTAGCATGAGCGGTGCACCCACGCGGCTCCTGCCCTTTGGGCTAAGTTAGGGCCTGTGGCTCTCACATCTCCACCTCTCTTTTATTGCCTTCAAACCCTCACATGAGCCACAAAAAATGCTGAATGTCCTCTTCCCTTCCAAGGAAAACAAACTCACTTTTCAGTTCGGGCGGGCCTTCGGGGAGCTGTTTAAACAAGAGTTCCTCCCCACCCCAGCCAGCTAACGGGAATATTCTCTCTCTCTCTCTCTCTCTCTCTCTCTCTCACACACACACCCCCCCCTTGCCCAGTCCATGGCGTTTGATTCCTGTCTGTCACTGAGCAATGAGGACAAAGGGTGAGGAGTCAGGAAAAGGTCTGAGCCACTTTGTTCATGGGCTGGATACGAACTTTGGATGAACTCCGCTGGGAGAGAGCGATGCAGCTTGGAGTGGAACACACCAGGCCTAGCTCTCTTGCAGGGCTCCTCCAAAAAAAGCCTGGAACAGTGAAAAGGGGGTGGGGGAAGCGTGAGGCACATCCCCCATCCCCACACCAGCAACTGGTCTCCAGCTCCCTGCTCCCAGGAGACATCCGTCCCAGGAGGCACGTTCAATACAGCGGGATGCCAGAGCAGCCTTTTCTCAAACAAATCTGCTAGCAGTGGGCCAGGGGCCAGCCGCAAGAGCTTGCATTTTTAAAGCTACCAAATGGGAATTGCTAATAAAGAGTCACCGTGGGGTTTGTAAAGAAAAAACAGGACTTCCTGGGGCATGTGTGCACACATGCCTCTCTGAAACAACATGAGCTAGAGACCCTCACAGGCTGAGTAAACCTTTGGGGAGTAGAAAGCCCCTATTCAGGAGTCACAGCCAAGTGAAACCGAGCTTTCCAACTCCCAATCTTCAGCCCTAAACCTCATTCAAGGGGTAAAACTATTAAGCTGCTGCTGGAAAGGGGGTTGAGAGTCTATGACCAAGAGTGTTTTTATCTAGTGGTGAAATCAAGCATGTGTAATTAACGCTGCTCCCCCACCACCCACCTGCCCCCAGCTGGCTTTTGGAATCAGTCAAATTCTCAGCAACATGGCTCTCCTTCCCTCAATTTTGAAGGGCAAAAGCAAACTCTGTGGCATCCAGGGGCTTCATGGTGATATGCTGCATTCCAGGCATTAATCAATATTCTTCCCTCTTGGGCTGCCAATGAGAGCACTAGGCCTATCACAAATTCCCCCCCCCCCCCCCCAGCTAAGCAGCAGTATGGCCTCTCACCATAAAGTGTGTGGCTCTTCTCACTTCAAAATGAGAGGCAGGCTAGTGACGTGAACTGTGAGCAGGCAAATGAAGCCTGGGTTCAAATCCTGGCTCCGCCCAAACTCCTCCTGGGGCCTCAGAGGAGAGGCTTTCAGGCAGGGCTTTCCGAACTGCACTTAGCACTTGCACAACTCTTTGGCTGCCTGCAGCAAATGGACCACTGGATATAGGGCATCGCTGATTCCTCATAGTCTCAGTGATGCAATTATTAAAATACGGCGTGTGTGCATGGGGTGGTGGTGGGGAAGCACCAAGTTTAAATCTAGCCTGTTTAACAAGCCCAGCCTTTCCAAACACAATGACACATGACCACCTCAGTTTGCATGCCTCCCATTTATGCACCAAGGTCAATGCTCCTGAGCAGTCACAGGGGCATCTGTAATCCCCTAGCCTGTGCCTGGGGCAGGAACGTACACATATTCCAGGCACACCCATTTGGAAACTGGAACCAATATAAATCACCAGCCATTCTAAAGTCCGATTCCTCAGAGGCTCTCAGTGTTTTGCAGATGAGGGGACCAGTCCAGGCACAGAGAGGTAAAGTGACTTAGTCAAGGTCATAGTGAGTCAGTAGCAGAATCTGGCACAAAACCCCAGTTCCTTGCCCTCTGCTCTTATCAACATCCCAGACCTGAAGAGGTGCAAGGCTGGTTCCTTTCCTTCCTCTCCTAGTGGCAACAGAAAAAAAACAAGCAAGCTAGGTTTCAAGACGACTCCAAAGTAACTGTCTGACATGCCTGATGCAGAGGTCATTAAAGCTGATGGTGAGACCTCCACTGACCACCCAGCAATGAGTTGGACCCCACCTGCATTGAAACAAGCATGAGATAGGCCAAATTCCAAGGCCAGGGCAAGGATGTTGGTCTCCCTATGGCAGGCAGGGGAATAGCAGGGATGAATAGTTTCCCAAGGGAATAGTTCTCCACTCCTGACCAAGCTCTGGTGGGAAAAGATGTGAAGATGAGCATCAAGGGCTTCCAGAATCTGTGCTAAGAGACCCCACTTTGTCCTCTGCCTCAGAAAACCAACCAGAATGACAGCCTGCGCTAGAGACAGAAAGGCACTCAATCCCCCACAGCAGTGGTTTTCAAACCTTTTTTCTTGGAACCCAGTTGAAAAAAAAAAAAAACATTTATGTGCCACAATACAACTGTTAAATTTTTCAGCAATACATTCCAGTCTTTTGGTGGTAGCAGCAGTGTGTGCCGTGACCCAGTATCTGAAGGTCTGGGTACTGACCCACAGATTGACAACCACTGCCCTACAGAATCATCTATTGAAGGAGGACTCAGCCTCAGTCTTTGCTTGCCTGGAGGCATGTTCCCAACAGCTACAAATGACTCATGAATGTGGCTACCTTTCCCCCTCCACGAAAACACAAGGGCAGATTTCTCAGATGTAAGGGTGCAAAACTGACCCAGGTGCTTGCTACTGCGACAATGGTCCCTTTCTAAAAAGGATCCAACACCAGTCACAAATGAGATCAGCAAGGAGCGGGCTTCAGGGACCACCAAGCTCTTACCAAGACATCACCCAGCAACTCTTGCAGAAAAACCACAGTCTACCATATACACCACCTCACTCTAGGGACTAGCTCTAAAACACATGAGGAGTAGGGAGGGCAAAAATCTTGGAGGGGCCGAAAGCATCTGACTAAAAACCATCTCAGAAGAAGAATGAAAGGCTTGTACACCACCAAAGAACACAGACAAACAAAAACCTGCAGGAGTTTGCTTCCAGACTTGCTCAAAAAGACTGGAGGAGGAGGGACTTCAAAAAGCTTCCCTGCCAACACAGTCCAGCTAGAAATAGCCTTGGTCAGAGAGCACAGCAAGCAGACGGGTAACCAGACAGGAGAAGGGAAGCGGGCAAGAGGTCAGCTGGGATTGGATGGTAACTTGATTCGCGGAGGGGTAGGGCGCTGCGGGAGGAGACACTGTTGCTGTTGGATCCAGCGATGTTTTGAAAACAGTAAATAAAAGGCTAAGAGGGAAAAGGGTGAAGGGAGGGGAGCAGGCAGGATTCTGGAAGAAAAAAAAAGTCAGCTTTCATTATTGCCTGGAACCCGAGAAGGAGAACCATTAAAGCGATAACTCCCCTCTGCCCTCCCTTCCAAGGAGTTGTCTAGTCTGCTTCCTAAATCTGATTCCCATTTGTCTTTATATGGTTCTCATTTGTTCTTCCTTTACATCCCCTCCCCTCAAAATCTAAGATAGTTGCAAAAGGAGTGGATGAAGGGAGAGCATTCAAATGGGGCTGTCACTCCCTCTTCTCCAAAAGCGGGGCTATGGTGTAGCAGAGAATCCATAGAGCACACCTCCCTCCAAGAAGCAGCTTTGCCTTAAAGGCAAAAAAGGAATTCTTTTGACTGTGCACACAGCCCCCTACTTGCTTAAGGAAAACTGAGTGACTCTCAGATAAAAAGGTTTTGAGAACAAGAGAACCAATATGCACTGAAGCTGAGGACCCTTTATGTCACCTGCCAGCATAACAGGACCTTATGTCAAGGTGTTGAAAGGTCTCGTAACATAAGGATCACTCCCAGCATCTCTGGAGAGGAAAGAAGCACCTAAATGAAAACCCCAGATCCAAGGAATCCTGCACCTTGAGATCTGAAGTCTCTACCTGATTTGCAAGTGTCTGAGCATTCACCTTTGTGAACTCAGACCTGAAACCTGATCTGAACCTGAGTTTTGGCACAAGGTCACTTCTATTTGTTAGTTAGATCCACTTTTAATGACACTCCAGATCCCGGTTCAGGATTCAGCATTTCCCCATTGCTATAGATCAGAGGTGGCCAAACTTATGGAACTCAAGAGCCACACAAGCTGATTATTAAACCTTCAAGAGCCGCACTGAGGCATATAGCCATATACTTTTAACCGCTCAAAAATTACTAAGTTTAAAATTCATTGCACACTTTAATTTTATCATAAAAAGAAGGCAAAAGTTGATCCTTCTAATGTCAGATTCTAGTAATTACTTAAAGTTACCATGAAAATTAGGCCTATACAGTAAAAATTTAGCTGGTACTAGAAGACTGCAAACTAGTGGCGAGTTTTTTAAAATCCTGACCATGCCGTGCTTCTCCCTGCTGTCCCTGACCATGCCACTGCTTCTCCCCCACAGTTCCAACCCCCTCCTAGGCTGGGGCTGCTTTCCTAAATTGATTTGCTGACATTCTTCCAGGAGCCACACTTTTTCATTCAAGAGCCACATGTGTCTCTAGAGCCGCAGTCTGGCCATGCCTGCTACAGATAATCTCATCAGACTAAGGAACACAACTCCAAGTGCTGAGACAGCAATGCCTTCCCCTCTGGCAGAGGTCACAAAGAGTCTCAAACTGGTCTTGACCATTAAAAAACACCCTTCAGTTCACCTTTATCTTGTGTCTGCTGTTTGGAGAGCCTATCACTAAGTTGATCCACAACATGTGCATCACCACAATACTTGGAGATCTTCCAAAATGGCAAGGGATTGAAGACAGGGAAGAAGGAGGAATAAGTAAGGCAGGACAGGGTGAATTGAAATGAAGAAGATTTAGGTAAAAGTTTCTTACTACTGAGATCTGTCAGACTATGGGTTAGTCAAAGAGAACCAGTGGGAGCCCTGACACATAAACTTTTGAAGTTGGGGGAGACAAAGCATCTAGGAAACAGTGTTGTGCTGGCCCCTTGGTAACGGGACACATTAAGATCTTGTCAGCTTTATGTCCCTGCCTACTTCTCCACTAGAAAAAGGTGACCACTGAAGACAAATGATTGGCAGCAATGAGAACAGCACAGCCACTAATTTGGATGGGACAAAATTGTTCTCGATACTACTATGGAAAGTGGAATGGGAATCTGTTGCACAGTCCCCTTGTAGCACTGACACAGGAAAAAAAGAAACTCTACAGGGAAAGGAAAACTGATCTGTCAAGCTAGGAGTGAGAGGCACAGAGTTTAAACAAGAAACAGCAGCATTGATGGCAAAACTTCAAATGAGATTGTTAAATTCATTTCAGTGTTAATCATACTCCAGTGTCCAAGACATAAAGACAAGCCACAGGACCTTATTTTAATTGCTCAATTCCCGTGTCAGCCACAGTGCATGCACACATGCACCAGGTCTGGCCAGCTGCCTGGCCCAAACCATGTGTACGAACATCTGAACTTGTGGGCCACAAAGCGGTTCCATGGTCGACTCCACAGACCTCTGCTGTTCAGCTGCAGAGTGGAATCATGTGTTATGGTCCTAGATTAGGAATCAGGAGATCTGTGGTTTAGATGGAGTTTGCCACAGAACTTCACAGCCCTTTAGCAAGTCACTTAATCTACTGCTTTATTATAGAATGGGAAACAGAAGCTAAGCACAATTGTCATATTGACTTGATCAGAGGCCCCTCTAGTTCAGCATCCTGTCTGGGGAGTGGCCAGCACCAGACGTTCAGAGGAAAGTCCAGAAACCTCACAAGAGGCAGATGTGGGGTGAAATGCTCCCTCACTAAATATTCATCCTAAGACCTAGTCAGAGACTGGTGCAAAACCTGACACATGGAGGCTTTATTTTCCTTCCAATTCTAATTTCTAATCAATAACTCCAGATATTCTTGCTACCAATATAAAATGTCCAATCTTTCTGGAAGCTCACTAAAGTCATCCTATGCCAGTGAGTTCCACAGTGTCATGCACTCTATGGAAAAAAAAAAATCATTTTTATCAGTTTTAAATTTGCTGCCTTCCAGGCTCATTGAAAGCATCTTGTCGCTTGTGTTCTGAGATCAAGAGCTTCTGCTACCCAGTCTACCTTCTCTAGAGCCCTCATTTTATAGATTTATTTATCTCCTCTCAAATGTAAAAAATGCCCATCTGGCTTTATTTTTGTCACCCTTCTCTCAACGAACCTTCCTCTAATTCTGTAAGATCTTTTGAGCGGTGGCGGTCAGTGCTGCACACAACATTCTAGATGCAGGTGTACTACCAATTTAGGGGAGGACATCCATATTGCTTTCCTGTAGTGATAGAGACATTGAACATTATCTGCCATTGTGCCATCAGTTCACTTAGGAAGGTCACAGGGTCTCAGGCTAACAGTCCTCTCTGTATTTGACTAGTTTAAATAACTAAGTTACCTGAAAAACTTTGCTCCCTCACTGCTCCTCCTCCCAATTCCAAACATGTATTAAACAGTATGGGACCTTAAAGCATCTACTGTTAACCTGCTGCCACAATGAAAATCAAACACTCCCAGGCAGTTTCCCATCTCTTACCTAGTTTTTTGACCCACAGCAATTCTTGACCACCTGCCCCATGATCACTTAGGTTTTTCAGTAGCCTGTAATAGACAGACTTCGTTGAAGGTCCTTTGAAAGTCTGCATAAGTTAGGCCAGCCAGTTCTCCTTTATCCACAACTTTATCAAAACACCAAAAATTCTAACAGATTAGCAAGACACCACTTCCCTAGGCAGAAACTGCTGATGAGACCCCATTAGGATCTGCCAGATGCTTTAATTATTTATTTTTAAATCGTCACTGCAACCAGATTATCTAATACAGATGTAAGGTTCCCTGGACTGGAATTCCCCAGTCTACACAAACTGGAAAAGACAGACCAAAAAACCCATAGTACATGGAAGATGTTCTTGTCCCATAGGAGCAGAGGAGAGTTGTCCTTGCCATGTCTGAAATCCCTCAGGTTATCACAGAAATGCGCACAAGCAAGGACTTGTGCATGGCATGCAGCAGTGAACTCTGGCTCAGGGGGTTGCCTCTGTTAAGGAGGACTGACCTTTTCGGCCCAAGAAAAGCAGTACCAGGCAAGCAGAGCCAACAAAGGCCACCAGAGTCTCCTGTAACTCAACTATCTTATACCTTCCAGATTAGAGGGAGGGCAGATGCAGCGGCATAGCCAGGCAGGGTTTTCTGGCATGCCCCCTGCCATTCTAGGGCAAGTTGAGCTTCCATCCAGCGCATCCGTTCCACTCATGGCTGCTGCGGCTGCTGGCTGAACCTACAGCCACAGAGGAGAAATTCATGCCACTGCCAGGTGCTGCAGTGGGAAGGGCTGACCTTCAAGCAGGTGGGCCCCAGCCCGCCTAAGCCCACCCATGGCTACATCCACGGGCAGTTTGTTGTGCCACCTAGCTACCTGCAAATGCTTCCCAGACAGAGCTTCCAAATGTAGGGCAGTGATATAACAAAAGAGTTCCATGGCTCTGGCTGGGGATGGACAATCAATATCCTTGGACCCAAGTCCCTGTCACTATTCCCTGAAAAGCTTCTTGCAGCTCTTCCCTTTGATTGGATAGATCTAGGCATGACGGAGCCAGTCCTCATCTCTACAGACATGAAAGTCCTCAGCTGGACCAGGCTTCCCTGGCCCACGATAAATGACGATGGCCTGGTTCCCCCAGGCAACCAAGGTAAGCCACCGTTTCATTTTCGTACTACTGAATGGAGCATCACAGACATAGCATATGCCTGAACACCCTGAATGCTAGTACATGGATGAAAAGTTTCCTCCCCCAGGGAACAAGGCCCCTGAACTGATCCGGAAGAGGAGCAGACATTGTACCTACTAAGGCTCCCATCAGTGGCTGTCGGGACTCCTTCTACGGAGTTGGACCCTGATCAAGAGGCTGATTTGAGGCAGCAAGTTTGCAGGCACACCCCAGAAGGTCAAGAGAAGGAGAAAAGGGGCCTAGAGGGTCCATGAGACCAAAGCACTGGGGTCCTCAGAAGTGAGACATAGCTACTGATAGACATCTTTAGAGTGCCACCAAATTTAACATCCTTCCCAGGGACTGAAAAGGTGTCCCTTAGCCTATGGTTCTGAATAGCCCTCTTTTCCTTTCACCAGGAACCCAAACAAGTTTCTAGAAGAGCAAAAGAGGCTGATGACTGAGGGGGATGTAGCCCCACAGGGGAGAATGAGAAGGGGTCCCTGGAAGGAGAGAGCAGTGAGGCAACGTAGGCCTGGCAGAGCTAGGATCAGTGAGGGCAGGACCACCCTGCTAAGATCCTTTCCTCACCCCAACTTTAGCATGAATCCCTCCCAGAGAAGTACCTTCTCGTACCTCACCTCCAGCTCATACTGACTTTGTGGATCTGGAGGCAGCTAATGGTCCAACCATTCTGCTGCACAGGAACACATGGCATGGTCCCATCTGCTGGTGGGATGCAGTCAGTGCATGCTGGCTGGGACATGGGTGAGCCAGGCTGACAGTGGACTGGGGCAAGAAAGGCAGAGCTTCTGTTTCCTGCATCTGCTCTGGTTGAAGAGTGGCAGAGAAAGCAGAGACCCATCAATCAAGGAATGCAGGAGAGCGCTATGGAGCACAGCCAGGCATCAGAATCATCCCTGTACCCTGCCTGACAGGCAGAAGGAACAGTCAATATCTCCATGGGCAAAGCCACATCCCCAAAAGCAGCAGTTCTCCAATGATTTCTGGTGCAACAAGTCCTACAGCTGGAGCTCCACTGCCCAGAGTCAGGCAGTCTAATAGCAGGGGCACAGAAGCAACCCAAATTCTTCCTCCACTGAGCAGGAGAGAGAAAGCAGAAGGGCCCTTCTATAGGGACTTCTCACACATATACAGGGCTGCAAAAGTCATTAACTAATGAATGACCCCTCTAGGAGGCAGGAGCTTCATTTTACAAATGGCAAACAGGTCCAGAGCTTAAGGCCCAGGTCCTCAAAGAAGGCTGGAAACCCAAATAGTTTGGCTGATATGGGCCCAAGTGTTCAGCAGCAATGGGCCCCCTGCAAAGACAGGAATGGAGCACATCCAAGTTCATAATTTCCAATCCTGGACACATTGCTCTAGACCACGCTGCCAGAGCTGGGCAGTCATCAGCCAACCAACAGTCACCTTAACAAAGGGAAACAGACTGGATCATGAGCTCTGTTACTTGTCCATACAGCATCTAACACAATGGAGTCCTGATCCTTGATTGGAGCTCCCCAATAACTACCTTGATGAGCAGTAATAGCAGACCCACTAGCCCCTATTAATTCCCATTTAAAGGCAGAAACATTGCTTGCTTGCTTTGCTCCCATTTACCAGTGATGGAGCAGTGCCACGGAGAAGCAGGATCAGCTTCTCCACCCCACTTTGAAGCTTAAGCCTCCCAGGTGAGCAAATGTTATGGAATGGCCCGGCCAGGCAGAAAGTAAATTCCACCCAGCTGGGGAAATGCCAGGCTGATTCAGGCCACAGTTCTGCAAATAGTAATAGGAGACCTTAGGGAAGAAAAGCCCGGCTCTGTCAGACACTCCAATAGCTGATCCTCCCTATGGGAGGACAGACGGAAGCCCCCACCCCTCACGCCAACAGAAGGATGTTTGCGCAGCATAAGGAAATGAAATATTTGCTACCGAGCTAAGAGACCTTTAAGCCAACTGCCGGTTCAGAACTCCTCCACCACCTCATATACACTGGACAGCCACCCCTCTGTCTGCCCCAGGCGCAAGCCAAGTAGGCACCAGTCCCACCATGCAGAGGTTGGATGCACAAAACATCAGGGAGAAGCACTTATTTTTAAGCCTTTTGAATCCAAATATGTTAAAAAGCCCCAGGTTTTCCAGGAGTGTCTAATTTTGCATGTCCAGTTTGACACACCAATTTTCACAAGGTGAGTGTCTGAAAACTGGACCCCCTTAAAAAAGGTGTCCAGTTAGGCAGCTGGACAGTTTAAGCATTCAAAATCATCAGTAAATTCAAGCTGAAGCAGGTAAGAGGCCAGCTCATACAAAAGGGACAAAATGCTCTGCCAAGTGCTCTCCCTACAAAAAAACAAACTGAATTCCTTCAGTCAACAAGAGTGTAAATCAAATCACTGCTCCTCAGATTTTTAATTTGCCCAGTAAGCACCAGCACTTTGGCAGTCTCTCCTGACTGGGGTCCTCAGTAAGGGATAGCCCACACATTCTCCACAAACTCACTTCCCAGGACACCACAGCACCCACTCCTCCTAAAGACAGTGGGAGTTTTGCCACCAGCTCCAAAGATTAGAGTCTTAATAGATTCTGGGTAGGAGAAGGCTCTTTCATTTAGCAGATAGAACATGACATAGGCTCCTGGTAGGAGAATGAAGCCAGACAAATTCAGACTAGCAATTAAGGCCTGACTTCTGGATATAGGGTAATTAACCATTTATAACATCTTACATGAAGGGACCTGGTGGATTCTCTGTTATTTGAGCTCTTAAAGCAGTACTGGCTGTCTCTCTGATGGTGATGCTCTAGCCCAGCCAGAAGTTATGGCCTGATTCAATAATTATGGGATGAAATTCTATGTCCTATCTTATATTGGAGATCTGATTAAATGAAGAAAATAATTCCTCTTCTGACTTGGAAAGAAATCTTTAATTTTATTTTATAAATTGATCTTCAAGCATCTGAAAAAGTGGGATCTTCTCCCACGAAAGCTCATGCGACAAACAAACTTGTTAGTCTTTAAAGTGCCACAGGACTCCTTGTATATAAATGTATAACTTTATCCATGATTTTCATTCATACATATGATATTCCATAGTGCAATTTAATGCAGAAAGGACCACACTGAAAGATCCATAACTTTGCAATCACAATGTTTTCAACAGTCAAAAATTCACAACTCAGGGTTGAATGCATAATGTTAATTTTGCCCCTTGTGTAGTTCTTTACGGCAACAAAACCAGCAAATGTCTATCCATGCCCTGGCTGGCACACTACAACTATTACATTATGTTAAACACTCCACTGTACAGCAGAATCAAAGCAGGAACCCACAAACAAAGGGATGTGGGTGCGCATTTTTCATTTTGAAAGAATACAAAAGCTTCAGATGCCTATAGGAAGACTACCTACCTCTAAAGTCCAACTTCACAAAACGTGTGACAAGAAGGGGGCTACACATAAATAAAATTGAGCACACACTTCAGTCTTTGCAGGTCTGGCCTCAGCCTGACTACAGGGAATCCAGTATGAAAGAACAGTGAATTGGCTTAGGAAACAGGTACTACGTTTTTGCAGGTTTTCACCACTCGTGTTTCTAATCAGCATCATTGCACAATAAGAAATGTGACCTCACGGGAGAGAAACTAGATTTTCTTCTACCAGCATCCAAAGCATGCAGTAAGATAGTTTACGTCAGATATTTCAGTAAAAGAAAGGAGATGGGAAACTGATTAAAAACAGAACCTGAAACTAGCCAACTTAGTTTCACTGACCATAAGTGGAAAAAAAGAACCAAAGAAACAAAAGACAAAACAAACAAACAAAAAGCAAGACATGGGCAGAAGTGGGGGAATATATATTACATTTTTAAAGCTATTCAGTTTAGCTAATTTTTCCAATGTAGTTGACATGAAATGTTGAAAATAATTACCATAGTTATTAGTAATACAGACAAAGATCATTTTTAATAAATGACTTTCCACATTCAACAAAATGTACAATTTCCCCCATTGTTTTGAGAGAGTGAGCAAAAGGTTATTTTGTGCAAGCTCTTTTCTAGAAAAAAAGATCATGGAAGTTGCATGAATGTGGGAATGAAGCAAAAGAAAGACACCCCTTCAAAATATATACCAAAGCCCATTCTAGCCAACTGGACTCCTTTTGGCATGTCCCAGAACACACAAGAGCAATGTACTGTAGGTTTATGTTGTAGTGTAGACATTGGTAGCTGGTTTCATCTGGTAGAGACATGGATATAGACAGCTCAGCGTGGTAGTGCCCCCCAGCAGGGAGCTTTGTGCAGCTGTCCCATAAGACAGCCTGATTCTTTCCTAGCTTAATGTTTGCTGTCAGGAAAACTAGTGTAAAAACAAGAAAGAAAATCTGTGTTAGGTTTTTAAACAATTAAATTAATGTTGGTAGTTCTCCCCTGTCCTCTGGCCTCTCTTTATTCACCAGATGAGAGAAAAAAAAAAAAAGCTATAAAAGGGTAGCAAGACAGGTTAGGAACTGCAAATTAAAGTGGGGCAGGAATATGAGAATGTGCCAATGACAAGATTAAAATACGGATCTGTTATTCCCGGCATCAGAGCACATCTCTGCTATCCATTTCCAAAACAGTCACACATGCCTGCAACGAGGATGCTGCTTGACGGACACAAACAGACAGACAACCAGGATACCGCCTGCACAAGATTCTCATGACGGACAGCTCTAGCCCAGGGGTCTCAAACACATAGCCTGTGGGCCGCATGCAGCCTCTAAAGCTATTTCCTGCAGCCCTCAATGATGCTGTTATTACCAATATTTACAATACTGTTGTACGAAAAGGTTTCAGTGGTGCAGCCCTTGGGCTAACGTACAAGTGCTCATGCAGCGCTGTACTAGTCCTCACACAGCCTTGTAGTCATTTGAGTTTGAGAGCCCTGCTGTAGCCAAAAGGACAGAGCAGAGGAGCCTATTTGCTGGGCTCTGGACCTGAGGCCAGAAGTGGGTTTTCCTCCTTTCTCCACTCTGATTTAGGTCTGCACTTACCACTTAGGACGACATAACTACAGAACGCAGGAGCATGAACAATCCACAATCCCCAGTGGTGGAGCAAGCTGATCCAAGACCTGGGACACCGGCCACTGTTGTAGAGAGTACCCCAGGAGCTGACTTGTCTACACCTGAAACTGTTGTAACACTTTAGTGTAGACACTCTCTAGAGCAATGGGAGAGGTTTTTCCATCAGTGGAGTTAATCCACTTCCCCACAAGGCGGTAACTAGGGTTGTTCCTAAAGCCATGGAAAAACCCTACAGCAGCAGGGATAGACACAACCTTAAATGTATGGCGCAATCTTTTAACACAAAAAAACCCAACTTTTTCCACCCATCACTGCCAGGCAGCGCGCATTGCAGGAGTTGTTCATTCATGACGTCAAGAAACTAAAACTGAGATTAGGGTTTAGCTCCCCTCCACTGTCTGTCCCCTCCGAAAGACTGTGCCCCATAATGCACTGCTGCAGGCCCACCTTTCTTCTTCCAATGCACAGTTCACAATCATACGGTTCTGAGGGAGAAGGGAGTGGTTCACTTGCACAAGGGCAAGTGACTAATTCTTGGTTAATTTGGGTTTCATTTACAAAAAGTTATTATTCAGTAAATAGCCTCCTAAGCCTCTCATCAACTCTCCTTCTCAGGAGAAAATGTCGCCGTTCTGCCTGTGCCTCTATGCTTCTTAATTCCTCTCCCGCTCTGTTATTGGCCTGATAACTGAAAGCTTTAATTTATTCAGCATTCAGCGTCTTCACACTACTGCGTTCTGTAATTTATACTTATACTGCCCGCTGTCGTGTATTATTTAACATTGTGAAGCATTTGGGGACAGAATGCCTGTGAACAACGCTGTGCAGAACATGGCCGGATCGGGCTGCCTGCTTTCCAAATAATTATTTTCATTTTAAAATGTGGCTCCATGCAGACACTTCCAAAGGCAGACTTGATAGGGAGGAATCTGCACAGAAACCCTATGATCCTCTGAGTCGCCCTTCTGTTGATTGTGGAAGGGAAATGACCAAAGGCAGAGCGCCGTGGTAAGGACCAGGGCCTTTTAAACAGCTAGACAGCAGGTGTGCCCAGACATGCACTCTCACTTGTTTGTGGCTGGGGTTTTTAGGATCTACTATAATAAATCTACAGTAAAACAACAATGGGTAATAACATTATTGTATATTACTGTACCTTACTAAGCAGCCTATTATATTGCTGTAGATAACAGCTGCTCCTGATAGGTTCATTGCGCTAGGTGCTGTACACATACAAGATAAGAAAGGCCTTGCCCTGGGAAGCTGATAATCTAAACAGATGAGGGTGTATTATTGTACAGAGAAAAGGCCCAGATCATAACGGCCAGAGTGGTGAGGTGAACCCACTGCAGTTCTTTGGCCACCTCTGTGAAGGGATGCAAGTGAGAAGGATAAACCCAGCCATCAGTGGGGATGGTACATACCTTCCAGTACACAGACTGTGCTGCAGATGGCACCAGGCTTTCAAAAACCCCGAGTCATTATAGCTCCAAGGGAAATAAAAACAACATGAAATTCAGAAACACATCTCATCAGAGGAGCACTAAACCACCACCAAAGATTCATTTAGGCAGCTTCCCAGCACGGCAGTGGCATCCCCACTTTAGAGCTCACGCAAATGATCTTCTGAGAGGTTAAACAGCATGGCCAAGGCCATGCCTGAAGCAAAGAATGAATGCAGATTTCTAAAATTCCAGCTTTAGCCACAAATCCCTCTCCCTGGATCAACAGGTAGGATAAACAGTGGAGATAATCAGAGATTTTTCCTCAGTCTCAGAGTAAACAAAACCTGCAATATGACAGAGGTACAAAACTGCTGTTTTCCCAGTTGCTGTGTAAAATAATGACCTCTAGAGAGGGGAAAAAAGGGACCTAGTTCTGAAATATGGTGCGTGGCATTTTCTTTACTGCTCTATTTTTATGACTATTCTCCTCAAAAAATAGATACTGTATTTAGACAACAAGCCCATTTACAGTTCTTATACTTACACAGCTTCGCCAACACACTTCCCAAACATTCACTATTCTTCACAGATGCCTGACGAGGCAGCTAAGTATTAGCCCTAATTTACCAGTGGGGAAACTAAGGCAGGGTGTGGTTACAACCTAAATTTTCTGAAGTAATTAGTGATTCTTGGTGCCCAACCTGAGACACCTCAGAAGGGCCCAATTTGCGGAGGCCAGAAACTTCAGCACTTTATAAAAAGTCTTTAAGTGAACCCAATGAGGCATCCAAAAATATAACCACTTGTCACTTCAGAAGATTTTGGTTTTAAAGACTTTCCTGATGGCCAGATAGAAAGTCAATAGCAGGAGTTGAAATTAGAACGGCAGAGCTTGCAGCTACCAAGTTGTTGCTCAGATCCCAAGGTGCAAAAAAACGCTTGCCTAATAAGACTTCTCTAAAATGTCTCAGAAACATCAAGAGGGGATTGGATGAACAGAGCTCCAGGGAACAGGAAAAGCAGTTGAGAAAATACCTGACACTGGGGCAAAACAGAAAATATCAAGATCAGATGGAGCTTTGATCAAATGTTATTCACACAAACACACACCTGGTTCATGTAGATATTTTGCCTGCATCAATTAAGCAAGCATAAACCACGCCGAGTCTGAAGCATCCAGTACATTTGTGAAAGCAGGCAGTCTCCAGAATGAAAGCTGCTGAGGAAACACCAGAAGTTGAGGAAGGCGCAACGAACTAATTCAGCAGCAGCCCCCACACACCTCCCATCCAGGCACCCAAACAAAGCATCCCAATACCATCCGATGCACCAGAGGGACGTAAGACTGATCAAAGGCTATGCCCAAGCAAGACAGAGCCTGTCAGGGGGTTCACTTCCATGAGGCCATCGCACACTGCACTTAATGCTATTTAAACAAAGGACATCAGATCACATTGATTCATCTCCCTCTGGATAACATAGAGTGGCAAGGGTCATCCCTCCATCTCTGTGGTTGCTTGAAAGTTTATTTAGCATCATAGCACCAAAAAAATCCCAGTCACCCCATAGCGTCCCAGATGTCTCCCCCATTGTCAGGCTGGAGTCAGTCACAGGCCACCCGCTCCTACCTCCTTCCCCACTGGCCCGTCAATTGGGATTACGCTAAGTTTGTCACTTCTGTTCTAACCACTTTAAGTGCCCACTACAACAGGGAAACAAAAATATATATCTGTACAGATCCTCTCCTCTTGGCACCTCAGCCCAGACAAGACTGTTTGGGGGAGAAATTTTCCCAGGTAAAAAAAGTACATTTAAAACTAAAGCTTTCAGCCATTTCAGAAGCATAAAAGAAACCTGAAGCTAAACAGAGCGTGGCACTTGTTATCCCTGCCACCCCGCTAGGCACTTCTCATCAGGAAATATCCTACTTCTGTCTTCCACCCTAATCTGCATTGCTGGTTTGTGCTCCCTCCTCATTCATCCCTCACTGCCTGGTGCTCCCCCATACTTTTCCCTTCCGTGGTTCACATGGTCTCCAATTAAGTCAAATAGCCCCCAGAGCACCCCTTCCCTTCTGTGCACTTTTTAGTTCCTTCATTCCTATTTTGAATTCCTTTCCCTCTAAAGATGCTTCGTTTCTGGAACTAATTTAATCAAGAGTCCTGCTAAGGCTTTCATGGCCAGCATCTGGCAACTTTCAGAGGCCTGCACCAAGCTGCATTTCTCAGGGCAGAAAAGTCTAAAGCTCCCCCCACCCCAATACCCCATTCTTCCCTTCCCTCCCTCCTCCCCACCACTGGTCATGAGACACATGCCAAGAGTGGATCCACCACAAGGTCAGTAAGAGAGCAGTGCACAGCTCAAAAGGGCAGCTAAAGGCATTTGAACAGCAGCAGGCTTTTTCTAAAGCAGCGCAATTCGAAACCCTACTTTCCTTTAGAGGGAAGCCAGGGAACACTGGAACAGAGGCTGGGATTCACAAAGGAGTCAGGACCCTGATTCTGCTGCAGCAAAGTCAAACAGGAGTGGAGGCAGGATTAGGCCATAAATGCACCACGGTCAATGAGATACTAATGCCAGTGTTTAATATTTCTTAGGTGCCTCTGCAGAATCCTAACGTAAGGGCAGAGCCGGAAACAGAGAAGAGTTTCAAAGTGATGCATAAAGGTCAAAAAGCAGAGCTGAAAAAGGATGCCCTATGCTAGCATATAAGGGGCACACTGGGCCCCGGTGTGACCATTCTCTCCCACATACGTACAGGATGCACCCCAGGAATCCATAAGCAGCATGTGCCACATGTTCAGCCCTTCTTTTTTTCTCCAGCGATAGAAAAAGAAACGAAAGGAGGAGGGGGAGAAAAAAAGAAAAGAAACCCCATAACGTAATTGCTATATTAAAAAGAAATGGCAAGTAGGAATAATAAGGGAGGTGTCAGAAGTGAAATACAGTAGCAGACATTATTAAAAAAAAAGACTACGTTTCTGTGATGGGGTGTTAATTGAACGCAGAGGAAGGCAGAGAGCTACAGAGAACAAAGGAATGCAAAGAAAGCAAAGAAATAAATAAAATCTACCTCCCCCGAAGAGCTGATTTGAGTTAACTTTGCTGAAGATAATACATACGGGAAGGGTGGCTAAGAAGTGCCTTATATAGCTGCTATGTTCTAAAATTTAAAAAAAGAAAAAAGAAAGAAAAAACACCACAACAAATAAACGAATGAACCAAAGCCACCCTTCAACAACAATTGCAGAGCTAATCATTGCTGTCTATAAATAGCCCACTTTGTAAATTTCATCTGCTGGGAGTATATTAATTGTCCTTTCATACCTGAATTACTTTGCCACATGGACACAAACAAATAAATAAATAAAATTGTGAAATTTAAAAATGTGTATATATCAGGGTCATTTTAAGTAGAATTTGTTTCACATGCCCACCTCCACAAAATAAGCAAAAAGTGACACAGACAGGAATCTAAAGGAGGCGGCATCGGATTAAATAGTCATAGATCTTGCACTCACTCTCTCTCTTCTCCGTTCCCCATCGAACAAGATGGGAGTTGGAAAAGGCTCATAGCTGAAATAGACGCTGCTGCATTTTGACAGCAGATATTTTCCAGTTTGCTATCCAAGGACCGCACATCTGCGTTACCCTTGCCTGATTCCTCTACTTAGCAATTCTGCTCAGGCATAAAACCATCTTAACAAACCAAAAAAAACCCACAACCCCCCCACAAACACATACACAGGAGCCCCCCGCCCCCTTTCAAACTTTTCATAATTACTAATGCAATTTTTTATTTAAATTTCTATTGACTGGGAAATCAATTGCATTTGAGACAATGATGGCTTCTATTTTTACTATTCTTTTATTCCAAAAAGCCAATTATCCATTTGCTGCTAGTCCTCCTGATTAGCCCCCAAATAAGCAACCAAAAAAGAAATGAAAACACAGCAAATTAGTTGAGACTAATCACGTGTACATTTAAGCAACCATTTTTCTGGCATTATCTTCAAATCAAATCTTTCAACTTATTACTTTTTAAAAGACATCTCCTTGAAACATGGAACCTTTAGATCACAGACAAAAGAGACAAACGATTCCAACAAATAAGCTTGTCTACAAATCCTTTAAAATA
Source organism: Podocnemis expansa (assembly GCA_007922195.1). Taxonomy (NCBI): domain Eukaryota; kingdom Metazoa; phylum Chordata; order Testudines; family Podocnemididae; genus Podocnemis; species Podocnemis expansa. The sequence goes on along the minus strand of ML682061.1, from coordinate 7,228,456 downwards.
ATTGTAGAATCAGCTTGTAAGAGGGGAATTCTTCAGCCAACAAAGACGACCTCTTTTTCTAACAACTTCCCAGACACTTTGGGTTTGCTCAGAAAATATTAACACTATGAAATATTAGCCGGAATGTTGCGGGAGACGGTGGTAAAGTCTCCATCAGGCCCTGGAGTCACTTAAGTCAAGCTGCTTTAAAGTGAATGCTTGTTTCCACACATTGTAATGCTCATAATGGGAAGACTGAAACACGCACATGCCCGCACATCCACACTCCCCACAAGAACCACAAGCCACTTCAGCAGCCAGGATTTTATCTGACAATGGATTCTACCCCACTGACTTCACCTCAGAAACTCAGACACGGAAAGGAAATCTAACTTAGCTCAACTTTCACCCTCACCTTGGATTGTACTAGGCCTACGTATTCCTTTTGGATCACATTAAAACCATCACAACTCAGCCACAGAATCTGAACCAAGAAAATAGGAATAAAGATACCACCTGCACCTCTTCTTCATTTCAAGTATGATGGATTTTTTTTTCTCCCACCATTTCTAAAACAAATTACTCTCCACAAACTATAGCCAAGTTGATAAAAATTCATTTCAAATGTCAGCCTAATTTACCGGGGGGCGGGGGGGGACACGACTCTGTTTAACCACAGCAATCTCATGTCTAGTGATCTAGCCAGAATGATTAAAGGAAGACTGTATCAATCCACACCTGCTCTTTGTTCACACTGTCACACTTTGACCTAATGTCTCTCTAGATTTTAATTAGGGGATCGAAATTAACACACCCACTCATTACGGACACTCAAATGCTCCCGCCTCACTCCGATTCCCTATGGCCTTGCAGCTTCTCCAAACATTACAGTGGCTGCGGGTGGTGGTGGTGGTTTTCCGCTGCATATCCAGAATCACAACCTACAACTTCATGACTGCTTCAGTTTCAAACCAGAGCAAAAACTGATTAGACAGTGACCAACAACCAACATTTTACAGACAACACTCTCAACAAAACAGAGAAAGAGAGAAATTTTTCTTGGCTAACAGAAATAAAAGGAGAGGAAGAAAAGGAACTTGCCAGATTTCCAAGGGTTCCCTGATATTTCTATTCACAAGATCCACTATAGGAACCATATATAGGTTCCATTATAGTATAGGGAATACATAACAAACAGCTTATCAGTAAGGTCAGGCATTGGGAGTGCAGCTCTAAGGACTTCAGGAGAGTTGAAGCTAGGTGCTTTGTCTAGGTTACAAGCTGGTCAAACAACATTTAACAAAGGGCCTCCTTAATCATTTTATATATATTACCAGAGTCAACTAATCACATTTTCAATCAGCTCCTAACACGATGAGGCTACATTATATGTATTTTTTTTAAACAGACACATATTCGGGTTTCTGTAAGCTGCTCCCCCCTCAGCCAATGTGTAACCATCAAAGTATATCAACTGGGTGTGCAATCATATTTATTGTCACTTTCATTCATGTCATGCCCTTGCTTTATATAGTTTAGATATGAATTATTGACTGTTACAGTCCGCCCTGTAAAAGGGGAGGAGGAAAAAAAAAAAAAAAGTCAAGCAGTTCGCAGCTTGCTAAAAAAGAAACAGTTGGATCATTACAGTACAGAAACCCGTGCGCTGCTGATACTCAGTTCATTTTTCTGGGTGGCCGTAGCATCAGCAAGATTTACCCATTCCGGGGGATGAAAAATAGAATTAAAGACTGCAAAAAATATGATAAATAAATGGTGGTGGATGTTGCTACATGTTCTTCTCTGAGCATCTGTTTTTAAAGATCACCCTTGATTGATGACTCCTATATTTTAATTGTTGCTTTTAAGATTTAAATGCCCTCCTGGGATGTGCTCTAAGTGTGTTAGTGCATGATAGGAGGTCTGGAAAAGTGGGAACCAGCAGAATGAGTGCTGTGATGTCATTACCGCCTTTGGAGACCACCCCCTGCCATAAAACAACAGTACCTTAAAGTAATCAACAATCTAATAAATAGGCTTTCACTAAAGGTATTTGACAACTTTCTCTGTGTGTTAGCTGGGCTGGTGACTGGCAGATACACAGGGATTTTAACTTTAAAACAAAATCAAGTTTACAGTGCGATTTTATTCTTATCACTATTATTTAACAGACAAAATGAAAAACACATTCTTAGGAATTGTTTTCTTAAAAACTATTTCCAAATAGTTTTCATAGCAGTGCAATATCATAAAGCCACAATGAGAGAGAGAATATATAAAAAGCAGCACATGGCAAAAAGGTGGCATAGGGTGAAGATTAATTCATATTTTTTTCTTTTCAATAGATGCCTATTACACAAGGTTAACTAGACGTGTAAAATAGTTCCCTTTTCCCGTTTAAAATAACAAGAACTTCTGAAGAGAGGGAACTGCCCTTGGAAGAGGAGAAAAAAAAAAATCAGCACAATATGCATAAGAATATCAAAATTGTCATTCCTACCTGTTTTCTCTTTGATTTCACATAAGACATTAAAAAGGGCCGGCTTCATTCTGTGGCAGTTTAAAGCATGTTTCCTGCAAGAAAGAAGCAGGGTTACAGTGCCATAGTAGCTCAAGACAACTTTCAAAATTCAGACTGGCACATATGTACAAAAGGAGGTGGCGAGGAATATATCTACAAACATAATAGATATTTTGGTCAAAAATGCACGGGAAGCCACTGTGCTATAACTTTTTGGACTTAGGGACAAAAGACCATCAGTTAGAGGGGGCTACCTGCTGGTGTGGATAATATAAATTATGCTAGTTTAGGAATTACTTAGAAATGGGATTTGCTACTAAGTGGCATTCGCAATCTAGCACCACTAGGCACGCAATGAATGGCCAAAGCCAGGAACATGTGGAAGACAATCTTATTGAAATACTCAGCACTGAGATCAGTCTTTCCCTTCCTCCCTCCTGCCACTATCCCCTTTCTGTTTCAGACACCCATGTGTTCCAGTGCCCTATACACTCCATATTTGAAAGGTACACTGACTGAAATTGTCAATTTAATTGCATTTCAGGACCGAAGTTAAACAGTATGGAAATCCACTGCCAGGGGCACACACATATATATGGGGAAAAATTCATTTCTTCATGTTTACATTGTGCTTCTCACATACACATCTCCTTACTGCTATTGTTAAAAATCAATTAATTATAATTAGGACACTACACTCATTTAAAAAATACAACCCACTGTTTGTTGGATATTTTCCCCCCTTTTCTTTTGGGGGCAGCCAGGATTGGTTATTGTTTTTGAGGGACGCAGGAGAGTTGCTTGTTTAATTGGCTGGTTGGTTTTAAAACCCATCAGGTGCCCAGTTAAGCAAAGAAACAACGTAATTATATGGCTAAAAAAAAAAAAAATCACTTTGCAAAGGGCTTGGCTGTTCCTATCAGGCATCAGTTATGGGAATGCTGTTTACCGACCAATATTATATGTAAAGATGGTGCGAACATCTGGCAAACATTCACTATTATCTTCCTCACCACCCTAAAAACCCTGCTCATATTAAAAGACTGGTATATGAAGTCTCTGAAAGGCAAAGCCAAGAAAAGCCACACTGTCACCTTAGAAGAGAAACAAATGACCAGAGTCATTTGTATATGAACATATATACGCTTCATCCATGCAAACACACGACTATTAGCAATTTATATCTTCAAAAGAAACGTCACCCAATAAAAAAAAAAAAAAAAAAAAAACCACAACTAATCTGGGATGTGTGAGTAGAATTGAAAACTACGTATTACTGATAAATACAGTCCGTTTTGCTGCTGAAGAGAAAGTAGCGCAAGGAAGTAGCAGTAGAAGCCCAGGGAGACAAAACACAGTGCATCTTCCAGGTCTCAAAGTTCTGTTTTGTTTGTTTTTAATTTTATTGAATGTAAATTATACATGCAGGAACACATCAACATCCACACAGCTCCTGTAACTTTCAGGATAAAGATTTTGTCCCCTAGCTCTGTCTGGCAATGAAGTGGGAAATTTTCTTCAGCCTAAAAGCTAGCTCTGCACAATGAGTCCAATAATGAAGTTCCTATGAAACCGGGGATTATAGCTAGGAAGATAGAGCAACCAAATACAATAGCTTACTCTCACCCTTTTGGAAGTGGATACCGAGCCACTTTTTTGGGGTGTGCAGTTTTTTCAGCAATAATTTACTATAGCAATCTGTTCCAGCTTGGAACACAGGGTCAATGGGAACCATACCACACCTAAGAGCTTTTCTTCAGATAATAAAATTCTACAATACACCAGACAGTTTTTGGCAACTTTTATTTAAAAAAGAAAAACAAAATAAAACCTGTGCTTTCATTATTTTCGGTTTTGTTACATCAGCTCAAGCCTACATATGGAGCTTGCATGCAATCAAGCCCAATGTGTTCCAGTACTGCTGTTTGGGTTTTTTTTTTAAAATATATCCTATCATAAAAAATCTGGGCATGCCCCTCCCTCAACCATATAATGTAGCTTTAGCAAAAGGCACATTATTTTTAAATGTGGTTTAAGACAATACACCACTTGATGCATTTTCCACGCACTTCAAACCAGGCTACTGTACATTAAAAATTGTCTCTGTAAAATGAAATACTACGATGCAAATGCTCAAGAAGAATCAACTGCCTTCGGGGTTAAGTTTGAAAGATGCAGTTTTTACTAGGCTGTTTCCTAAATGACCATCCTCAAATCCTATTCCAAAATTGTTCATGGTCTACACATGGTTCCAATAACACTCATAGGTGCTTAATGGGGAGGGGAAGAGGGAACAGAAAGAGCATAGTTTTTGTACATATGGCTGGATTACAACATAAACTCAAAGAAACCAGCCCAAGTTTTTTTTGAAAAACACCACTATTCCAAACCAGAATTTGAATGAGACTTTTTAAATCATTAAATGCAAATATCTACAACCACCCTTCCTCACAAGGCCCACTTTTTAAAAATCTCATGAAAAAGCTCTCTCTAAAACAACTGGTAACTGTTGAGAAAGAAAGTGACATGTTCCTACACATATAAGAGATCAAGGAATCAATTTTTTTATTTTAAAGAATCCTGCCACAAGATGCAGGCAGGATTAAAGGAAGGAAATCAAATAATTTAGCAATAAAAGTAAAGCTTGGGACTTTGTGCTTCTGATGTACCACCCAGCAAGATGTTGTGCAAAACTCAGCCCTCCTGTCCTGTTGGAACCCCTATGCCCTGGAAGTGATGAAGGCAGCTGGCTTAAGATCAGAGAGCAGTTTCAAATAGACACAGACGGACAGACAATGCAACTATATTACATCACCAAAAACATATATACTTGCGATTAACATTTCTCCTGCAGGTCTGGTTCCTTCCCTTCACCAACCTAGCTGTTATCCAAAGCAGAGAAAGCACAATGGTGATGATGAATTTATCGTTCATCTATTATAGAAGAAAGCCATCACCACAGAAGATCCCCCACCCCCCAGCCCATCTCACCTGGCCTGTGCCTCATCCAAACTCTGATCTGTGATGGTCATAATCTGCTGTAAAATGTCTCCAATGTCTTGTTTCCTGCCTCCCTCGCCCTCTGTCCCTCCTGCTCCATCCTGCATGTGTTGGGACAGGCCGGGATGTCCTGCCATGCCCACCCCAGCATGGGAATGCATCAACCTGGGTTGATCGTCCATCGCCCAAGAGAGCAGCAGTCCTTTTTTTCCTTCCCTTCCCCTCCTGCTCCTTCGGCGCGCCTCCTAGGGAGAAAACCAGGCTTTTTATCCTTCACGCTGTCTCCAAATCCTTCTCAGGAGGAGGAAGAAAAAAAAAAGACAAAACGAGAAGAGAGGGATCCCGTTGCTTCTTGGGAGGGGAAGGGGCCTGGGGGTAGAGGAGGGCGACTCCAAAAGCAAGAAAAATAAACCTCCTTGCCACTTGGTGGGAAAAAAACAAATGAGAGCTAGATTCTGGCTGCTTTTTTAGTCCCCGGCTCCTTTTGCAATCGCAGAAATGGACTATCGGCGTTTAAATCTGCCTCTTAATCCTTGTGCAAATAGGCACTGATCTGCAGAAGGCAGGGGCGAAGGAGGGTTGCAAGGCAAACTTTCCCCCACCCCCCTCCAGCCACAGCCAGAGTAATCTCACAGGGGGTGGGCTCCTTGGCTGGCTTCTTCTTCCTCCCCTTCTTCGTCTCCTCCTTGCAAAAGCTCGAGCTTTTCCCTCACCGCAGCAGCAAACCAAGCAAAACACCCTCCCTTTCCTCAGTGTCTCTGCAAACTCCAACAGCCCCCTTTTGGCTCCTGCTTTTGTTTAGCTCAGGCTCAGGACTCCTGAAACTGACACAGAAAAGCCACAGGAGGAGAGAGCCAGGCTGCCCACCCCTCTGCCTTGATTGGCCATCTGGGAAGGGCCCCAGCTCCTCCCACCCTTTCCTCAGACACATCCACTCACCCCCCTCGCCCCAGCTTCCTGTCAATCACCGGGTTCAGAGGTGGGCTGAGCCCTGCTTCAATCCGAAGTCTCCAGTCCTTAAAGGTGCAAGGGGGCCTTTGCAAAAGAAAGTGTACTTGGCCTCTCCCTCCATGTGCTCTGCCTAGGAGAGGTAAAGGCTCCCACCCTGGCCCCCTTGCACTCCGGGAAAGGAAACAAAAGGCGGTTTCTTGCAAACATGCCAACCTACCATTGGGTTTACAAGCCTCTCGTGCCCCACACGTCCTTGCAGAAGTATTACTTGCACGCTGAGTAGTCAGGAGCTGCCGGCTATGGTTTAGCGAGAGGACCTGGTTTGATCAGCAGCCCAGGCAGTCTTCTGCTTTCAAAATGATGAGGTGGGCCCCAAGATGTCATGGAAATGACTGAAAAACACAAGGCTTTTTTCCCCCCAACAACAACAACAAATCTGAGGTTATTTTATTCACAGTAAGATTCTGAACCTTCCCATTACAACTGGGTCACTGTCTCAACCTTTCTATTGTAATCATGAAGGCTAAAGGCTATGTTCTTTGGGGGACGGGAGGTTAATGACAGCTGAACTGCTCACATAATCCCCTGCCTCCAGGAGCTGGGGCTTTAAGACGGTGGTCGCCAACCTAAAAGCCACAGATATTGTTAAAATCCTGAAAGGACACCAGTTTTCAACGGCAGCCTCCTCTCATTCCCCACCGCAACCAGATTAAAGAAGTTCAGCAAAGAGGCTGCCTCCTCCCTGATCTCCTGTCCCCTTGGCTGCAGCAGGGAAACTGCCCACATCCTGTAGCCCTGAGTGCACCACATGGGTCTCTAGGCAGTGGCTCCCAGCTGTAGCCGGAGGAACAGAAGATCAGTGCTCTCTCACTCTGGCTCCAGAAGGGACTCCAGCACTGTGGACCCAAGCAGAGGAAGGGAAGTGCTGATCTCCCATCCCCTTGGCTGCAGCAACGAGCCTGCATCAGTCTCGAAACCCCACAGCAAAGCACCCTGCCTGGGTCCTGAGGCAGTGATTCCCTTCTGGAGCCAGCAGGAGGATCACTGCAGGTCACTTTTGGCCCTTGGGCCACAGGCTGGGAACCAATGCTTTAACACGTACACCAAATACTAGAAGAGTTCAGTCAAATGAGCTCTTTCCTTTCTTCCCAAGAGTTGGAGGGGTTCTGTGGGGTAAATGCCATTTGTAATTGTCCGTGAAGCACCATCCATGTTTGCCCTGCCTTTTACAAGTACAACCATTTAGGGTGCCCTCCCCAAGGAGCTTACAAAGCAGAGTCTTGTCTACTACGGGAACTCAGTCCCTTAAAACAGCCTTTGTTGCATTAAATTATACAAATATTATTTAAGGGGCACCACCAAGCTGAAAATCATATTGTGTCTGGAAGCAGTACAATGGCCATAAGGATAACTCCCGAAGCAAGCATGCACCGTTTTCCTCAAAGGGACAGCGACCAACCTCCCTTCAGCAGTGGTAGGGATTGGGCTTTGAGGCACCTGAATACAAAACAGTCAAAATGCCCCTCAGCCTGTGACTGCCCACAGATCAAACCCCAGGAACTACTCAACCTCCAGCATAACAGCAGAAGCCTGCCATGGGAGCAGTGGGGAGGGGGCTGAACAGTGCCTACCCATGTCCAGTTGGACTCATTGCAAAAGCATACTAGCTCCCTGTCTAGGGCCCATCCATCTGCCTGAGCATGCAACTGGGCAACCACTAAACACACAGCTGTTGGGCTTCCAGTGCAAGTGTCACAAGAGGCACTTGATGCAGCTGGAGACACGGGGAGGTGGACCCAGTTTGCAAGGAGAGCCATATTGCTGGCATACATCTTACAGGTCTGTGGCGTGGCTTTGCCCCTTCCAGGGCTTCCTGTCCCTGGTTTGTGGATGATCAATTGCAATCCATTTCCTGTACAGTTCAGCATGTACTTCACGTGCACAAAACCAAAGCAGCTGCGGGTTTTGAGTCTGGTGTCATCTATTCCCACAATCACTGAATCGAGTTTGTGAGTCACAGGAGCTGGTTGGCAGCCAGGGTTACCCTTTCTGCAGGAGGGTGGGCAGGGAGGGAGCCCCCACCAGCCTCCACCTCCCTCTGTGACTGAGACCAGGGGCAGGAGACATGATTCTTGTTCTTTCTTCTCCAAAGCCCTACAAAGCCCTGGGAGGACTGCAGTTGTTGGGGGCAGGTGGGAAGTCCAGGCCTCAGTAGCTTACCATTGCTTGTCTCCGGCATGCCCACCCACCCACCCTTACTTAAAAGATCAATTGAAGTGAGCATTATATAGAGACTAGATTATGTTCAGCTGTTCCCATAAGAGATAACTGATCCTTAGAACCTTCAAATTACTCCTCAAATGCACCAAACTACAACTGATATTCTCAGAATAGTTTCCTTGGGGAGGGTACTGGGGACTCCTTTAAAGAAATTGTCCTACCGTTGCCCAAGCTCAACTCTGTGAAATAAGGAATAAGCGTTTCTGCTACACATAGTAGCAGAGTGAGCGCTAAGTTAAGTGTGTCCCTGCACCTGACTAATGTAACGCAGGTCTAGAGCAGTGGTTCCCAACCTGAGGGTCCACGGACAGGCTGGGAGCTGGGGCCGATACCGTCGGGGTCTCCAGTTGCCATGGAGACCCAGGCTTCTGGCCAGCAGAGACCTTCCCCCCAGGCAGGGAGTTTTTAAAATGCTCTGCATGCTCAGGGAGAGTAGACTGAGGGGTGGCCAGGTGAGGGGGGGCAGAAGGTGCTGGGGGGGGGGTCAGGACAGGAAACCAGGAAGGGAGCAAAGAACAGGCCAGTGGGTGGGGAACAAGGAGGGCAGGGATGTGGCAGCCCCTACTCCCTGGCAGGGGCATGGGGCCATGGCCACCCCCAGCTCCCTGGCCAGGGCGAGGGGAGGGGGCCATAGCCACAGCAGCCCCCGTTCTTCAACAGGAGAGCAGCGCGGGCCAAATTCTGCCCCACGCAGGCCAAATTCTGCCCGAGGCAACGCCACTGCACCCTAAGGGAGCCACAAACATTATTTTAGTTACAAAGGGGTCCCCAGCCTTAAAAAGGTTGGGAACCCCTGTTCTAGAGGCTGGGCACTTGGGTTTTACAGCCAAAAGGGGGACAACTAATCTACATGGGCTTTGTATTTGCATGAGCACAATTAGGTATTACCATAGGCTCACTATGTAGGTGCAGGGCATGATGGTAAATTGTTTGTGGGCTGATTTGATCACAAATCTGTTGAAACCTGTATTTTAACTGAGAAGGGAAATGAAATATTGTCTTTTTCATACTATGCTATCCTTTAATTGTATACACTTTGTTTAGCCTGTTTCATGGAAAAGTCACTATTAGCAACACAGAGCTTGAAAGAGTGAGCAACTCTGTATTTCAGAGTGTGAAGAGAAAAAAAAAGGGGTGGGGGGGGTAGCATAGCTCTGATAAAGAGCTATGCCTCAGGCACTACCTCACCTCTACTCTGCTGTTAAAAGATAGACCTGAATTGGCTCCTTGTGGAGCCTCCTTTTGTTATTTTGATTAGAGGAGCTGCCTGTGGTGTTCTGAAGGCAAGAGCTGAAATCACTGAGGGCTGAGATCTCCGCTAAGAGCTGAAAATGCTGAGCTTCTCTCTAAGACAACATTTGGCAACCCCCAGCACCTGTGCCAAAAAAGGCACAGGGACCAAGCCTGAGTGGCACTCGGCATGTGGCTCCCAGCTCCCTGCTGGTCTTGGCCCCTGCTAGGCAGAACTAGAGGGGAGTGGGCCAGAAGCTGCCTGCTGGCAGGGGACAGAGGCAGCCCCAACTGGGACCCAGAAGCTGTGGGGAGAGAGGCTGGGACCTGGAGACTGCTCCTCGGCAAGGGCGGGAGCCAGCCCTGGCCCAAAACCGGAGGTCTGGCCTGGCCCCACTCCCAGCACCCACTGAGGATGCGGTGGGCAGGGCTGGCACGGGGGTCAGCAAAGGTTGCCAACCCCTGCTCTAAGAACTGAAGTCACTGAAGAGTGACCAGGAGGGTGGTACTGGCGGCCAGTGGGCGGAGTCAGTGGATGGTGTGAGTGGCCAGTGGAGGGCTGGAGAACGTGAGTGACCAGCAAGTGATGCTGGCAGACAGTGGGCATGCGGGATGTTCTCTGCATACACTGGGGTCTAGTGAGTGCTCTTTTAGGTTTTGTGGGAATCTTGTCTTACACTGATTCTCTATATTGCTTCTATACATTCTTTATGTTGCTATTAAAAGTTCTATGTACTACACTCAGACTTCTGCTTGCAAGTGGGGAAGCATTACCCCCTACAGTGCCCAGGAAATAGTGCATGATTTCCCAGAAGACTGGGTGGGGGCTTGAGCCAGTTGGTGCTGTAACATTATACGGAAACCCCTAGATATAGAACCTGGCCCTTGCTCTGCCATCTCACCTTGGCAGAAGGGTTACACTTAAAGAGCAGCTTTGTTTCATTGGTAAATTGGATGGATCAATTCCAAATCTCTCATCCCATAGGAAATGTTTGTGGAAGGCCCTTGTTAAAATCTTGGCACTGCAACAGTGTAATTCCCTCTGTGTATTACACGTAGGCCACAGATAAGCTCTTGACCATTTGGAAATACCAAATATTGAAAAAATTATTTTTGATCCAAAATACACATGCCTGAAAACTGAAATGCTGGTGTGGAGCCTCATGGGAGATGTAGTCCATATGCTGCAAGTGCCCATTCTCTTTAATGGAATGGGCTCCTCAGATGGACTTCATCTCCCATGCTTTGGGCTGCAAATTTGTCACTGTGGAGAAACAGCAATTATTAGAATCCACATCTCAAGACTCCAATCCAGTGCTTTGTCTTCTAGCCCTCACTGCCTGTAACAGGACAAGCTTTATGTTCCATAAAACATTGCTTATTTAAATAAATTGGTATCAGTATGTTTACAAATGCTGGTCTAGTAGTTTTCTTGTGTGGTCTTCTAACCCCAAAACTAGACTAATATAGCTCAGACACTACTTCCATTGGACATGGATGTGCTTCTTTCACATTAAAATGTGTTGTGCCCAGAATTTACATCTGTGCATTACTGGTTTGAAAGTAAAATATATTTCTATTTTCACAATTTAAACTAATATGAAAACTGATGTTTTCCATAAGCTGACATATAAATGTAAGTGACTACCCTAACCATTAGATGTATGAAATAATTGGACTAGTCACAGTGAGTTAGACTCTACATTCAGTAGTTACTGTCTATGCTTAAAAATTAGATTGACTTAACTATGCTGCTCATGGTATGAAAGATTTCATGCACTGAGTGCCATAGACAAATCAACACTTAGTGTAGACACAGCTAGCTCAATGAAAGAACTCTTCTTTTTATGTAGTTACTGCCTCCCAGAGTTGGATTAATTATACCAATGGAAAAACCTCTTCTATTGATGTTTGGAAACATCTATACTACTGTGCTAGCCATTGCGACTATAGTATAGACATACCCCCAGTTAAGCTCTGTCCTCACATACAATACAACACAGCCCTTAATTATGTGATCACATGCTATTTCTTAGAGGTGGTTGCAACTTTTAGCACAAAAAGGTTTTTCACTGAAAAGTGGCTGCATTTCGAAGATGACAACTTTTTGCACAAATCTGTCAACTAGATCAAAATGTTCCATTTTTGGTGACATTTTCAGTGATTTATTATTGCATGTGCATCCAAATCATTTTCAAGATCATCAACATTTCTGGTTTACTCCAAAACTAATTTTCAGTAAGAAAATGTGGATTGGGACAAATGCAAATGTCCAGTGCTGATCCTGAAAATGATTCAGATGCAACATTTCAGAACAAATATTAACAAAAGCAAAAACATTGACTAAAACAAAACACAACTCTGAAATTATTTCATGAAATAATTTCCTTTTTTTTTTTTGACAGCTCTATTTCTCAGATAATACAACAAACAAAACATCAAGCTCCTTTATAGCTCCTTTCATCCACTGATCTCAAAGCACCTGCCAAAGAAGGTCAGTATCATTATCCCCATTGTACTGTTGAGAAACTGAGGCACAGATGGCAAATCCAAGGTAACACAAAAAGCCAATGGAAGAGCCAAGAACCAGACCATTGACCTTAAACAATTTTTCAACAACCCAAAGTCCATACATGTCAATTCCATACTATAATGTTGTATTCTTCCATTATTTTCATTTATGCCATTGTCTAGTATATCTTTGTTGACTTTACTTGTCACATGATAAATTCACTTTCTTTGTATTTTATAATGCTGCCCATATTTTATATTGTCTATTTCAACAACATCTTTTCCCCTTTTTGGATGGACACTTTGGGACAATGGTTTATTATTCTTGTGTGTCTCATTCAAGCTGATTCTCACAGAAATACACAGATTAGAGCTGTGTGGTAAATCAGGCCAGAACGCTACAGGACAGCACTCCTATTGAAAGGAACGGTGGCGGGTGGGTGCAAGCCCACCCACCTCTAAAACCCCACCCCCAGCCTATGGGGAGGTGGCACTAGACTGTCTTTCAAGTGATTTCGGGGGACAACGAATGAAATAACAGGGACGGGTGTGAGGTCACAGGTTCAGAATGAGGGATTCAGAAGGGGGTACCGAGCAGAGAACCTTGGACAGCGCCCGCTGCTCCCAGAAGCTGTAGAGGGAGCCAGCGGACGCCACCCAGAGGAGCTCTGCCGGAAGACGTGCGCAAACGAGGGACCAGAAATAAGCCCCACAGTTGCAGGGCCCGCCTTCAGCCAACCTCCTCTCCCTGATCCTGTAGATGGCCTGTTTAGAGTAGGCCAGGAGGAGGTTGGCAAGGACGTCCCTCGACTTCATGGGGACACGTATGGCTAGTGTGTAAAGGAACAGATGTGGGGAGAAGTGCAGCCAGAACCTCAATAAGAGGTTCTGGAGGAGCCGGAAAAGGGGCTGCAACCTGGCACACTCTAGATAGGCATGTGCCAGGGTCTCCCTCACACCATAAAAGGGGCAAGCCTCAGGGCAGGGGGTGAACCGCGCCAAGTACACACCCATGCTCACAGCTCTGCGGAGGAGCCAGCAAATGATGTCCCCAGTGGGCTGCAGGGTGAGGGTAGAATAAAGGCTGGCCCACCGGGGGGTCCTCACCCTCCACAGGTGGAATGAGATCCCACCACTTAGTGTCGGGGCAGGACACGAGGGCAAGGAAATGGATGATGTGAAGCACAAGCATGTACAGATATTTATGAGGTGCGGTTCGGAAGAGGGCCAGCTGCAAATCCAACAGCCGGCTCAGGGCGGGGGCGGCCAGGGGGGCTCACAGGGCCGGGGCCCAATCACAAGCTCCGGAGAGCCAGGACTGAGAAGGGGGTGGGGAGTACCCTCTTGCAGGACCCGCTCAAGGTAGGCCCGAGCAGAGGCGGACAGGGCCGCCCTCACCTCCTCGAGTAGGCGCCGGGGGGTTTGAAGGGTGGGGAGGCCCATGCACTGGGAGAAGATGAGGAGATCCACCCAGTCCCCCCAGGTATAGTCCAGGAGGTCTCCGACCCTGGTGATGCCTGCCAGGACCAGCCTCTGCCTCACGGAGGGGGCCTCCGCCACCTGCACACGAAGATGGAGGTTGTGTAGCAGGGGCTCCGCAAGGAGGTCCTCCCCCTCAGTGGGCGCAAGGGCCCTAGAGGCTGGGACGAGCCTCAAGGTCCGGAGGATGGGACAGCACTTGAGGGAAGGTATGTCAGTTCTAGACTGCTGAAGGCCCTTTTTCAAGGGTGCAGAGAAGAGACAGCTACAGGGCAATTAGGGGCACCAGAACCTAATCAAGGCCTACCCTAGGCCTAATAAAACCACACCTCTGCTAACAGAGGGGCAGGGGGAAGTTCAAGTCCCAGTTGTTGTTGTTTTATTTGTTTTTTTTTTCTTCCAGCAGCCATCCCTGTTGTCTCCCCCTATCCTCAAAACTGAAAATAACCCAGAGGACAGAGACCCTTTTCAAGGATGGTAGTGACAACAAAATAGAGGGGCCAAGGACCAGCTAGGGAGAGGGTCTACTCTGGCCCTGACCCTTACCAGAAGAGGATCACTACAATGAAGACCCTACTGAAGGGCATGCCCAAAGGTAACTCAAGCTCTGTGGGCCAGAGTTGTATTCTGGGAGGATAGACCATGGGGCTAAACTAAGGCCCACCCTGAGTGCAGTAACTGAAGGGGTGCTGAGGAGACGAAGGCAAGAGGACTTGCCATGGTGGGGCAGATTTACCACAGGATTATTGCACCAGAGGGTAGAGCTGTTATGTGGCATGAGTTGAGAGTGCTTTGGCACAGTTGCCTTTATCACCAACAGGAGCTTGTGACACCTTTTCTCTGCTATCCTTGGACTAATAGGGTTACAACACTGCAGGCATACTGGAACATTTTTAACAATTGATATTTTCAATTACTTTATTTTTTTCCCCTGTTGCCTGCCTACAAATGATGTTGATAAAGTTAACCTATGGGCTAAGAGACTCACTCTGTCTATAGAGCTTCCAGCAGCTGCTGAAGGGAGGATCAGGGCTAGGATAAGAGGACTAGGTTCAAGTTTTTCCTATAAATATTGTATTAATGGAGGAGTAGCCAAGGTAAGCTTCAGTGACATTCCTCAAGCCCAAAAAACACTTAGCAACAGGGAGTGAAGATTGGGGAATAGGTGTCTGTCAAATAAAGCAAATAAGTTGGAGAAAAGTGCCCTATAACTAAGTATCTGCCTACTGGGGAGATGATCACTCGTTACTACGATATATTCATCCTCCCTTGCATTTCTCAAGGTGGATGTAAGCAATAGTTTAAAGGATTATGGAGAGTGGGCCTAGTCTTCCAGGCTGTATGTAGGCCAGCATGACCAGTAGCACCAGTTTGCTGCTCAGTTAGGTTTCCCCTTTAGCCTCAAATGACTCACTTCTTCATGCAGTTGCCCATACACAAGCTGCCTCCAGCAGCACTAACTGGGATTTTGACCTTGTGTCTGTGTAATGAATGTAGTCTGTCCCCTTCTCTCAGCAAGAACCTGGGATTTGGATCATAGCCTTATATTGCCATTTTCATTTGGCTTCTGCCCCAATTTCTTGTATTTAAGCACTTGTCTTATTGTCAGTCCAGTCCCTCTTGTCCTTTACTTGGTTCCATTTTGTGAATTGGCCTGAATGTGGGTCTAGTGTTCTCTAAAACAAGTTAAAAAATAAAAATAAAAAAATCCTCAGCTGATGTAATTGCCGATGTCCATTTAAAGCCCTCTCCAAATTCCTGGAACAGTAACAATGCTTTCTGGAGGTGTCAGTGTCCTTGATCCAAACAGGATGCACCCAAAGCTTTACCTGCCACCTTTCATACAAAACAGCACTTGATCTGCCTCATGAAGCACCAATATGTCTTAGAAATGGCCATTAAAAAACAAAGATAACTTGCATAGAATGCTGGGCTATGTATCAATATCATTACTATTAATGAGCCATTCACCCAGGTTATTTATTATCTCTGTGTATCTCCCCAATCAGCTAGGCAAAGACTATCAGCTGGGTCCACGTCACTGCTCTCTCCTTGCAGGTCTTGTGGCCTCACTCCTTTTTGCTGAAAACCACCCTTTTATGTTAATGATGATTTTTCATGAACCCCTTTCACAGTCTGCAGACCCCAGGAGTGTGTGAATTACAGGCTCAAAAAACTGCTGATGTAGTCTGACCTCCTGTATAACACTGGCTGTAAAATTTCATCCAGTGATTCCTGTGTGAAGGTCATATCTCCTGGTTGGTCTAGGACAGTGGTTTTCAAACCACAGGACAGGACCCAGAAATGGGTTTGTAGACCCTCCTCTACTGCCTCACAGTGTCTCTGCTGTTGCTGCTGAGAGACCAGAATGCATTGCTCAAAAGTTTGTAATTCTTGGACCTTTTGTGGACCTTTTTTCAAGTGGGTCCCAAGTAAAAAAGTTTGAAAACTACTGGGCTAGAGCACATTATGTTCTTGACGTATGGTCAGTCAGCAGTAATGTAACAGGCCCTTCTAAACCAAGAAACGAACATTGGAGTTTGATGTCTTGGTCTTTGTAAAAGGTAATGCAAAAACCATGACAAAACAGGCATTTTTTGTTAAACTAACAGATTTCAAGTCAGGGCCTAACACAGTAGGGAAATTCCTTGTTTTCAGGGACACACAGCCACTGTAGGAACCCTATTTGAACAACATAGCCACAGGAATTTGGATCCAAATACCACACATGAGGTGCCCAGCCAGAGCTTGATGTGCATCTTAAACACTAGCGTGGAAGTTAGAAACAGACCAAAGCAGCAGCAGCAGCAGCAACTCTCCTTTCTCCCTGACCAGACCACAGACCATCTACTGCCTGAGTCTACATCTTCTGAACTTGGTGGGATCCACTGATGCCAAAAGATCACCAGTCAGCAAAGCTATAAAGCTTACTTGACCAGCCACACATTCCTACTATTAAGAAATCCTTTCCTCAGCTACTGCCAGTTCAAGAGCTGAGCTTTGCAGTGTGTCTGAAAAATCAAAGGCACACGCAGGTTTGAACTGCAGGCAGGAGAGCTTTCCCATGGCCCTTTAACAGAGTTACACAGCCACTTAAGGCAGACATATGATCCACTCTGAGCCTTGTTCCTGCAGCAAAGCATGCTGGGATTTGTGGTCCAGAGGGATGTCTGGCAAAGAATGCTGGGTAGAGAAGCTAGAGGTTATAAACTGCTTTCCTTTCCATCCTAACAACAAAGAGTGCTCTGGAGAAAGCAAGTGCTGTTCTCCAGTGAAGAGACTAGAAGATACAGTATTAGAGAGCTGAATACCTGGGAAGGGGAGTAAAGCACAGCAGTGTGCCCCATAGCCCAGGACAACTAACTCTGTCTTGCTGTACACTACAGGGCTAAAAGTAACAGAGTAGACATTTCCACTCAGAGTGGATTCCAGGGCTCTCAGATCTACGCCCCTGGCCAAGTTTCAGAACCCAAGCTCCAGACCCTCTAGTAACATCTACAATGCTGTGTAACGCCTCAGTGTTAGTCTGTCAGTTACCCCAGGCTCCCTCACTCATGGTCATGGGGACTTTTTGCAGTGTAGTCATGCCCAAGATTTTCCCATCCCATGAAAGCTTTTCAAATTTTTAAAAATTTTCCTATCTTGAATCAGGACACAAAGTCACACAAACTCCTGTGAACTGAAAGTGTGAAAAAAATGTAATTTGACTCCACCAAAAGGTTTTGGTTTTTTGACAATTTATTAATTTTAATGTTTTTACTCTAATTAGCTTAAAGTTTGAGGCACAATTTCAACCCCAGATGGCAGAATTCATGCCCCAAACAGGAAATGGGAAAACCACCCAATAAAGGAAGGCAGATGTGCAGTCAGGGGGTGAGGAGCTCAGGTGGTCAAGCTTGACAGAGGAAACTGAGCACATAGGAAGACAGCTTAGTCTTTCAGAACCACAGTGCACTGAAAGCAGAACCAGAAAAGTAAAGGGCATATCTCTCATGGAAGAGCAGCAGCATTAGCAGAAATCTCTCGTGGAAGAGGCATACCCAAGAGGTGATACGGTGAAGAAGAAATTGAAAGCTAAAGTGAAGAAGTTGGAAGAGAAGTCAAATCAGGTAGCTGAAGGTTACAAAGAAAGTGCTTGAACATAAAAGTGATGGATTCAGAAAAAGGAAGAGCAGAAAGGAGCTGTGACATGCAGAGACTCAGAGTAAAGGAAGAGCCAATGGCAGAAAGAGACAAAACAGAACTGTTGACAGAGGATATCTGGATATGTAGATGCACAACAGGGAAAAGGCAAAGGGAGAGAAATTGGTCCTGGCTGTTATTTGGGGTCATTCAAACATCAGAGAGGAAAATTAGCAAGGTCTTTAAGAAGGAAAATGTTACAAGAAAAAGCAAGGAATCCAGGAAAACTGTTGATGGAGCTGCTCATAAGAAACTCCCACCTCCTCTATCCCATTGCAGAAACAAGAGGACAAGCAGCCTTGTCAATGACCTCATGGTAAGGAAGAGGTGGCCAATGAAAGTGATTTGGAGGACCACAATAATGAGTACAAAGCTATTGGTTTGTTTATTAACTTCTGTGTTTGTAAAGCATTGTGGGAAGTGTATTAGATTGTCTCTTTAAGGTTGTAGTACCAGTGCAGCCATTGGAGATTCTCTAGAGACGCAACATAATACTGTTCCCACAATGCTTTGAAAACCCAAGGTTTAATAAACATAAAACTATAGCTGTCTTCTCATATAAAGCACAGTCACTATTCAAATCACTGCTGGAAGTTGGTCTGGGGGGCATAAGTTGTTATGAGCAGTGTAATCTGCCCTCTAAAGAATTTTAGCCTATAGCTGGTCAGAAAACACCAATTTTTTTTTTTTTTTTTACAGAAACCTCCACCACCACAAATATTCTCTTAATTTTCCCACCCACATTAATTCCGATGAAAAGCAAGAGCCAAAAAACTAAAGTTCCAGGTTCCAGAACAATTTTCTTCAGCTTTCAGTCAGCATTTCCAAGTTTGGGTGAGCTGGATTTTGTACCAAGAATCAGAAATTTTTACCCAGCCCTTTCAGTTTTTAGCATATAGATGAATGTTTTCATTTTCCACCAAAAAGGTATGTAAAACTTTTAAATCTTGATCAAAAGCCTTTTTTGTCCAACTTACTACTTGGGCCCTGAGTTACTTCCACAAAGCCTTGTAAAGTTGGGGGGGGGGCAGTCCTCTCCCTTCTTTTCAGGTCTTCACAGTAGAGTTATTGCTTGGGGTCTTATCTCTGTGTTACCAGGGCCTGACTGGTGCCTATCTACATGGTTGCCACATGAGCTACTTCCACTCTAGCAACAACCCTTGCTGTGCTGGCTGCTAGGACTCATCCTCTCAGTGCAAGTGGGCTGATGCGCCTGTTCCCACATTAACAGTGTTGTTCTTTGTCTCCCTCTAGTGACTGTATTTTGTCACAAGATTTGTGAGCCTACTACAGCCTTTGCCATATGAGGGCCAACATTTGTTATTATGCCCTGGGCAGTGATTGAACCCTTCATCCCTGGATCAAAAACATTCCTTTACTGCACATGTCAGTTGCAATGAAATTCACTTTAAGCTTTGCTTCTCAAGCAAAGGGCAAGAAATCCACTTTTTAAAACAAAGGAAATGTAAGATTCTGGTATAATCACATGACTACAGGCACTGCCACTCTAGGCAAAGGTGCATGATGCCTGTGCCTTAACCTGTCCCTGTTTGCTAGTCCTCTGTGTTAAAAAAAAAAAAAAAAAAAAAAACACGCACAAACAAATTTTCCTAAAATTTCAATTCTTACTAACACCAGTATCTGCATTACTGGAAAAGTGTCATTATCTACAATTTTTACTGGTACATGTGCAGCCTGAACACAGGAAATGCAGGTTCTCATTGGAATAGATAGAAAATGCAGAGCTTTTCAAAGGTGGTGTAACATTCCTTCCTCTGAGCAGAACTGGGTTTAATACAGGTTTGAGGGTCTTTGCCAAGTTTAGTGTTTCAGGACTTCTGGGACCCAGCTTGGCCTACACACAGAGCCCTCAACTAGTGTTCAGGGGAGACAGCCTTCGAGGAGCAGTTTTGTCCCTGCATGAATTTAGACAACTCACTTTTCCACACTGGGCCTGTTTTCTGCTTCCAGCCTCTGTCAGTCTGTCTAATCAGACTGTAAATTCTTTTGCGGCAGGAACCATCTCTCTTGAGATGCAGGTTTATGCCATACTTGGTCCACTGGGAGGTTGACATCAGGTGGGTGGGGCATCCTTGGATCTAACTACCCCATAACTGCACTTCCTGAGCTATAATGAGTGCAAAAATGGCACCAGTGCAGCAACCCAGGACTGCCTGAAAGTGGTGTAAAGCACCAGAGAAGCTATGACATGATGACCCTAGCTAGTCTGTCAGTTATGGGTCTGAACTTAGGGTCACTGGGCATAAAATTATAAAGGTGCTAATGGAGTCAAGCCACTTATCTCAATGACTGCATCACACTCTGAAATCTGGTTGTGGACTCACCTCCAAAAGAGACCAAGCACCACACTGGGTCTGTTTGAGATGCATGGACAATGTAGGGGAGGGCAGTAAAAACAGGGTAGGATCAGAAGCTAAAATAGGGAAAGAACAAGTTAAAAATTACCTAAACAAAATAAATGCCTTCAATTCACCAAGGCCTGATGATATGTACCCTAGAATACTTAAGGAGCTGACTGAGGAAATGCCTGAGCCATTGGCTATTAGCTTTGGGAAGGTCCCAGAGAACTGAAGAGTAAATATAGTACTCATCTATTAAAAGGGAAATAAAGGACAACCCATGGAATTATAGACCAGTCAGCTTAACCTCTGTGCTAGGAAAAATAATGGAACAAATATTTAAGGAATCCATTACCAAGCATCTAGAAGAGAATAAGATGCTAAGTGACAGTCAGCATGGATTTGTCAAGAACAAATTGTGTCAGATGAACCTGACAGCTTTCTATGATGTGGTAATAAAAGTCTTATAGATAGAAGGGAAGTAGAAAATGTGGTGTATCTAGACTTTAGTCAGGCTTTTGTTACAGTCTTGCATCACCTTCTCATTAAACAAATTTGGGAAGTACAGCCTGGACAGAGCTAATCAAATCAAATCATAGAGCTGGAAGGGACCTCATGAGATCATTGAGTCCAACCCCCTGGGAATTGAACCCAGGACCTTCTGCATGTTAAGCAGAGGTGCTAGCCACTACACTATTTGCAGGGCAAGATGGGTGAAAAATTGGTTGGATACCACTCCCAGAGAGTAGTTATCAATAGCTGACAGTCATACTAGAAGGGCATAATGAGTGGGCTACTGCAGGGATTGGTTCTGGATCTGGTTCTGTTCAATATTTTCATTAGTGATTCAGATGATAGCATAGAGCAGTGGTTCTCAACCACTGCATTGGGACACATTACTGGGGTTGCCACACAGCACTTAGTGTGTTGCAGAGAGCTGAGGAAATGGCTGGATTTTGCTTGGGAGGGGCAGGCTGGTGTGTCCCATAGGGTTGTAACATTCAGCCAAGTGTGTCAGGACCTGAAAAAGGTGAAGAATCACTGGCCCAGAGAGTACACTTATACAGTTTGCTGAGGATACCATGCTGGGAGAGGTTCCAAGTGCTTTGGAGGATATGATCACAATTCAAAATGATTTGGACAAATGGTGAAATAGTCTGAGGTAAACAGAATGAAATTCAATAAAGACAAGTGCAAAGTACTCCACTTAAAGAACAATCCATTGCACATGGACAAAATGGGCAATGACTGTTTAGGAAGGAGTAGTGAGGAAAGGGATCTTGGTGTCATAGTGGATCACAAGCTAAATGTAAGTGTGAAAGAATTCCTTAACTGAGAACTGAGCAGGTTGAGACATGAATGGCTCTACAGGCCTGGAAGAGAGAGGATTTAGAAGGAATGCACTCTAAGACTAATAACAGTGCCATTAGAGATATGGTGAAGAACTGCAGACCTAAAGAATGTAATCAATACCTCAATGTGCCAGCAGCACCATGTCCCTGTTTTTCCCTCTTCTGCACATGTTTTGCTGACATCCTTGACTTACTGTTTATTAAACCTGCCTAGATTGTGCTAACTTTTAACACTGTTTTTCTTGACTGTTATACGAGATTTTTCCCTTTGACCCTGACTCCTTTTAGGGAACTGATATTAGTTTGTACCAATTAGTGAATGTTAGGCCTTGTTACATTTACCTATGTATATTCATGTATGTTAATGTAGCTGTTAAGCTATAAAAGTTTCTGTAATGCATCTCGGGGTGGAGACCAGCATCTTATCTGCTCTCCCCGCTGCAGTGTGTAAATAAACAATTAGCTGTTGGTTTTTGCACCCAAGTTGGATTCAGCTGTTTTTCTTTGACATAAGTCAACAGTATAATGCTGTTGCAAAAAAACCAAACACCATTCTGGGATGTATTAAAAGGAGTATTGTAAGAAAGACATGAGAAGTAATTCTTCTGCTCTACTCTGCCCTGATTAGGCCCCAACTGGAATATTGTGTTCAGTTCTGGGCACCTCAGTGTAGGAAAGATGTAGACAAATTGGAGAAAGTCCTGAGAAGAGCAACATGAATGATTAGAGGACTGGAACACTTGACTTATGAGGGAAGACTGAAAGACCTGGGTTTGTTGAGTCTAGAAAAGAGGAGACATAACAGTTTTCAAGTATCTAACAGGCTGTCAAGAAGAGTATGAGGAAGAAAAATTGTTTTCCTTAACTGCTGATGATAAGACAAGCAGCAATGGGCTTAAATAACAGCAAGGGAGGTTTAGGTTGGACATTAGGAAAAAAACTCCTAACTGTCAGGGTGATTAACAACAGGAATAAGTTTCCTAGACAGGTTGTGGAATCTCCATCATTGGAAGTTTTTAAGAGCAGATTAGATAAGCACCTGTCAGGGATGGTTTAAGAGGGTACTTGGTCCTGCCATGAATGCAGGGGACTGAACTTGATGACTTCTCATGGTCCCTTCCAGCTTCTATGATTCTATGACAAGAATAAGACCTTATACTGCAGTTTTACGTTAAGTGGGCCAAATTCTGTTCCCAGTTCACCTGTATCAGGCATCTCCATGGACTTCAGTGATGTTGTACTAGTGTTAGTTACAAGACCATTCATCAGGAACTGCTGAACATGGCAAGCACTTTCAGGCGACCTCACCCCTACCTATCCCTGTTTTACTCCTGTATTGGCAAACAGTCATTTACCCAGATATAATCTAGGCCAGGCTATTTTCACAGTACAATAGAGGTGTACATTGTAGGAAGAGCTAGTGTATGTGCCAGCTCTTGGTCGATGGAACATGGGGCAGCTATCAAAATACCAATGTAAATAGTGTGTATGTCAGGAAGCAGTTCTTGTGAACGGATGTTATTCCCGAAAGCTCCAAGACACATGGGATAGGGTCATCTTGGAGCTACCAAATTTGGCAGGATCAGACAGATTCACTTATCTCAAAAGAGAATTTAGGTGGGGGAAAGACATGCTGAAATATGTTCTGTTGGTGAAAGAGACAAGCTTTCAAGAGTACATAGAACTCTTCTTCTGGTTTGGGAAAGGCACACAGAACATCGCAACTAAACACAAGCGGGAACAGATTGTTTAGCAGAAGTAGCTGACACCCACATGTAGGGTGACCAGATAGCAAGTGTGAAAAATCAGGATGGACATTCAGGGCATAATAGATGCCTATATAAGACAAAGCCCCAAATTTCAGGACTGTCACTATAAAAAAATCAGGAGATCTGGTCACCCTAATTCTGAGGGCCCATTCAAGGACAAGTGGCCCATTAACACTTCTGCAGTCATAGGACAGAAAAATGGGGAATTAGAGAAGAACAATTTCTTGTACCTCACAAGGGCCAGATCAAGGCAGCAGCTTTAGGGGCCTAAAGGGGATCCCTACAGCCCCCCAAAAATCCAGCATAGCCAGCCTGAATGGTGGGCTTCTGCCTATCACCTTCAGCTTGCTTCTCCAACCCCCAGGCTGGCTGGTCTTCTCACCAGCCAGCCTGGGGCAGGGCAGGGGCACTGCAGCCTGTGGCCCATGCCCCCAGCCTTCAGCAGCAGCTCTGGCCTGTGATCCCCCCATGGCAGCATAGTTCACAACCCCTCCAATCCCTTTTGCAGCACTTGCTGGGACCCCAGAACCACCCCACAGCATGGGGGGCCCATACTCTAGAAGGGGTCATCTCAAATAAGAAATCACTACTTCCTTCCACATGCAGGAAGAAAGAAAAAAACAGGAAGCCTATCTGGAGATCAGGCAAGAAACCCAAAAGAACTATAAAAAAAACCCTGATTACAGTCATAGAATCATAGGACTGGAAGGGACCTCATGAGGTTGTCTAGTCCAACCCCCTGCTAAAAGTCAGACCACTCTGACTAAAGCATCCCAGCCAGGGTTTTGTCTTACCAGGCCTTAAATGTTTTCAAAAGACGGAGATTGCACTACCTCCCTAGGTAACCCATTCCAATGCTTCACCACCCTCCTCACGAGGAAGTTTTTCCTAATATCCAACCTCGACCTCCCCAGCTGCAACTTGAGAACAGCCTAGCTCCCTCCTCTTTGGAGCACCCCTTCAAGTAGTTGAAGGTTTCTATCAAAGCCCCCCTCAGTCTTCTCTTCTGCAGACTAAATAACCCTAGTTCCTACAGTCTCACTGCATAAATCATGTGCCCCAATCCCCTAATCATTTTCTAATTTGTCAACATCCTTTCCATAGTGTGGAGCCCAAAACTGAGCACAGTATTCCAGATGCAGCCTCACCAGTGCCAAATAGAGGGGAATAATCACATCCCTCAATCTGTTGGTAACACTCCTACTGATGCAGCCCAATATGCCATTGGCTGTTTTGGCAACAGGAGCACACTGTTCACTCATATCCAACTTTCTGTCCACCATAACCCCCAGGTCCTTTTCTACAGTGCTGCTACTTAGCCAATCAGTCCCCAGCCTGTAGTAGTACATGGGATTTTTCCATCCTAAGTATAGGACTTTCCATTTGTCCTTGTTGAACCCCATGAAGTTTCGTTTGGTCCAATGCTCCAATTTGTCTAGGTCTCCCTGAATCCTATCCCTGCCCTCCAGGGTGTTCGCCATTGCCCCCAGCTTAGTGTCTTCCACAAATTTACAAATTTGCAAGCTATCCCATCATCCAGATCAGTGGGCTGTGGACCCCTGGTAGGCCGCAGCTTGGCTCCAGGGGGTCCACGGACAGGCAGGGAGTTGGGGCTGGAAGTTGCCATGGAGACCCAAGCTTCCGGCCAACCAGCAGGGAGCTTCCCTCAGGCTGGGAGTTTTTAAAACTCCCACCCTGAGCATGCAAAGCATGCTCAGAGCAGCCTAGGGGGCAGCTAGGTGCTCCCAGCTCCAGTTGCCAGGTAAGTGTAGGGAAGGGACAATAGGGGGGTGGGGAGAGGAACCAGCGGGGAGGGGGGACACAGCCACGGCAGCTCCCAACCCAGGGGAGGGGGGCCACGGCTGCGGCAGCTCCTAGCTCCTCAGGCAGGGGGAGGGGGCCATGGCCATGGTGGCTCCCAGCCCAGGGAAGCCACAGTCGCGGGGAGCAACAGAGCCACATTCTGCCCCCATGCGGGCCACATTTGCCGAGCAGAGGCACCACGGACTCCCTTCCCCCTGCAAAGGGGGTCCACCACCTGAAAAGGTTGGGAACCTCTGATCCAGATCATTAATGAAGATGTTGAACAGAACTGGCCCCAGGACCCATGCCCAGGGCGCCCTGTTAGTTACTGGTTGCCAACTAGACATTGAGACCTACCCACTGAGCCCAATGATCTAGCCAGCTTTCTGTCCACCTTATCCAATCAATACTTCCTTAACTTGCTGACAAGAATGCTATGGGAAACCATATAAAAAGCTTTGCTAAAGTTGAGGTATATCACATTGAGAGCTATTTCTGCATTCACTTATCCAGTCATCTCATCATAGAAGGCATTCAGGTTGGTCAGGCATGGTTTGCCCTTGGTGAATCCATCCTGACTGATCCTGATCACTCCATTTTCCTCCAAGTGTTTCAGAATGGATTCTTTGATTTTTCCAGGGACTGAGATGAGGCTGATTGGTCTATAGTTCCCCAGTTCCTCCTTTTTCCCTTTCTTCAAGATAGGTACTATATTTGCTTTTCTCCAGTTACCCATGACCTCTCCCCTTTGCCATGAATGCTCAAAGATAATGGCTAGAGGCCCTACAATTACATCAGCCAACTCCCTCAGAACCCTCGAATGCAGCTCATCAGGCCCCATAGACTTGTGCACATCCAAATTCTCTAAGTAGTCCCTAACCTGATCTTCTATCACTGAGGGCTGCTGTCCTTCTCCCCATGCTATATTACCCAGTGTAATAGTCTGAGAGTTGACCCTGCCTGTCAGGGGTTAAAGTTAGCCTTAACGCCCCAGAATGGTGTTCCAGGCCCCCTAAAAATAGGGGAACATGCCAGAATGCAGTGTTCCAGGACATTCCCTTACGGCCAGCTCAGGGAAAGGGCTATGGGCTGGAGCGAGCCTGGCATCCCCTCCCTCCTTTCCTGGCAGCTGTGTTGGCCCTGCCCCTTCCTGCTGGGCCCAATAGCACACACAGCCTGGACCCAGTCTCGTGCCTGGGCCTCCCCTTGTCAGCTGTCCAGCACCACTTGCAGCTTCTCTCCCCCAGCCCGGCTCCTTGGCCACCTTGGCAGCATGGGTAAGGGGGACCTGTTTGGGTTGGGGCAGGTGGCGGGAGGGGAAGAAGGGGTCGGGATGGGGGCTGAGGAGGACATGGGGAAAGAGTCTATTGGGAGCAGTAGCTGCAGTTGGGGAGCAACAATTTGGGGGGTAGTAGCTGGGGTGGGCGGCAGGCATTTGGTGGACAGTAGATGGGGTATGAGGGCGGCCTGGACTGGCACGAGGGGGCCCTGGGCCAGTGTGAGAGGCAGCCTGTCAGTTTAAGAGGGTTCCAGGGCCTGATGAATTATACTTTAGCCCCTGCTGCCTGTGAAGACTGAGGTGAAAAAAAGCATTGAGTACTTCAGCCTTTTCTGCATCATCTGCCACTAGGATACGTGCCCCATTCAGTAAGGTACCTACACCATCCCTGATCCTCTTCTTCTTCTTGACATACCTGAAGAACCCCTCCTGTTATCCTTTGCATCCCTTGCTAGCTTCAGCTCCAATTGCCCTTTGGCTTTTCTGATTGTTACCCCTGCAGGCCCGAGCAATATCTTAATATGCCTCCCCAGTCATCTGTCCAAGATTCCACTTCTTCTAAGCTTCCCTTTTGTGTTTCAGCTCACCGTAGTGTTCCCTGCTAAGCACCTTCCATATTTGCTGTTCTTTCTGCACATTGGAATGATACTTTCCTGTGCCCTTAGCAGGATTTCTTTAAAATATGGCCAGCTCTCTTGGACACCTTTCCCCTTCAGATTAGCCTTCCAAGGGATCCTGCCCATCAGTTCCCTGATGGAGCCAAAATCTGCTTTTCTGAAGTTCAGGCTTTGTGTTCTGCTTCTTTTCTTTCTTCCTTTGATCAGGATCCTGAGCTCTACTATCTCATGGTCCCTGCTGCCCAGGTTGCCATTCACTTCTACTTCCCTGATCAATTTTTCTCCATTTGTGAGCAGTAGGTCAAGAAGTGCAAGGCCTCTAGTTGGTTCCTTCAGCATTTGTACCAGGGAGTTGTCCTCAGTGTTCTCCAAAACTTTTTGGATTGTCTGTGCACTGCTGTATTGCCCTCCTAGCAGATATCAAGGTAACTGAAGTCCCCTATGAGAACCAGGCCCATGATCTGGAAACTTCTGCTAGTGGCACATAGAATGCCTCATCCACCTCCTCCTTCTGGTGTAGCGGTCTATAGAAGACTCACACCATGACATCACCCTTATTGCACTCTCCTCTAAACTTAACCCAGAGACTTTAACCCCTGGAGAAAAGTGTGTTGAAAGTAAGCCAGAATGCAGTTTGGGGGCTCACAAATCTGATGGGCCAGAGTTCCAGGGCCCAGATTCCAGAATCTAGAAAAATTGGGCCCACGCAGGAATGAAGGGGGCCCAGACAATATAGGAAGGGGGTCCTTCCATTATACTTTAACCACTACATTTATAGTGGAGCTCTGAGCAGTCATAGAGCTCTTTTACACATAATGCTACTCCTCCACCTCTTCTTTCCTGCCTGTCCTTCCTGAACAATTGATACCCATCCATGGCAGTGCTCCAGTTGTGCAAGCTATCCCACCACATCTGTTATTCTAATGACATCATAGTTCCTTGTCTGTGCCAGTACCACCAATTCTTACTGCTTGTTTCCCAGACTCCTTGCATTTGTGTACAGGCACCTAAGATAGCAGGCCAATTGCCCTACTTTCTTGCTGCGAATCGTCTTTCCTGTTGCATCTTCCTCCTTGCATTTTCTCCCAGTGTCGTCCTTCCCTGCTCAGGTATTATGGCTTCCTTAGGACATGTAAGACAATGGTTTTATTCCCCCCCCCCCGCCCCCATTCTGACTCTTTTATCCCTGCTGTTACAGCCCTGGCTCCCCCCAAGTTCCTTCCCTTCCTCCCAGTCTCCCTCCTTCTGACTTGCCTGTGGGCTTTGGTCACTTTCCCCCTTCAAACCTAGTTTAAAGCCCTCCTCACTCAGGCTACAACTACACTGGAGGCTTAAATTGACAAACTGAAAGGAAGGCTCAGTCATGGCTATGTTAATAATAAGGAATTAATAAATTTTTATTAACCCTGATTTATGAAACTACTAAGAATATCAACTTAGTAAAGCAAAAATTCCACTTGCTGAAGTGCCTTCCAAATATTTCTCTTTCTAGCGCTGGTACTACTAACGATAAATAATAATAAACTAAAAGGATTAAGGGCAGCATTGTTTTACCTTAGTAAATGAATACTTCAGTCTTTACTAGAAGTGACTTAGTAAATGCATTAGTAAACTGATTGAAAATTCTGACAACAGCTTTCCATTAGAAAACTCCAATTCAAGGAAATTGAAATGAAATGTTTTGCAAGAACATATTCATTATCAAAAATTTCACATCAAATTATTGAAAGATTTTGTTTTTGAATTTATTGATTTGATTATTAATATAATAACTGGGCTTGGGAGAATTAGGTTTTTATCTGAAAGTGTCACTAAAAGTCAAGTCCAATGACACATACAGACTGATGAATAAATATTTCCAGCAAAACTACTGCAATGAGCAGATAGCAAAGTAAAGAAAATATGCTACTTGAGAACTTATTAGAGATTGATTTAAGGATACTTACTTTGTATGTTTTGAAATGTGGACAATCTGCATTTTAACTTTTTGAATCTTGTACTATTAAATAATTTTCTGCCCCTTCCTATTGCCTACCCTGTAATCCCTTATAATTCTGCACAATTGAAAATTAGAAAATGAAAACACCTTCCCCAATAGCAATTGGGAAAAATGCTTAAAAATAAATATCAACATAATCCATGAAAATGACTAGAAAATAAATTGCATTCTGTCAAGCCTAAAAATAGTATCAGATTAAAACAAGGAATTACACATGAGATGTTATTTCAGAATATTTCATTTTACACAAAGTTCTGAGATTGACCTTTCATCTCAAATTGGGGCAAAATCACATTTCAGCATTTTGGAGTTTTCTTGCAGGATGGATGCCTTACTGAATAAAACAGTAATAAGCAATTTAGTTAGATCAGGGGCCCTTTTGTAGGAGGCACTAAACACACAGTAAGAAACAACTGCTGCCCCAATCAGTTTTTGACTTTTAGAAAGTATTCCACACCCAAAAGGCAGCCTAGAAGAAGATGGAAAGGGGTAGAAAGTTTGGTTCAGATACCTGTGCTTTGAGTTGCTGGTCTGTTAGATGGCTGCAGTCTTCTCCAAGAATTAAAAGCCTCTCTATAGCTGCATATTTCCAATGGTTCACTTCCTCAGATGAGATGATAAATTCTGCAGCCAAAGACAACTGAGGAGCATGCCAGCAGGTGTCCCTGTAGGGCCTGAAAGATTAAAAGTATGAATATGTAAATAGAAGAGGGGAATGCTGGGAATTACTTTGCACATTCTCTACTCTGAAAACAAACTTCCTAATGATAATGTTACCATGATTTATCTTTTAATATTTTGGAATTTAGAAGGGCTTTCCATCCCGAACTTAAAAATAGGTCAAACCCCATAACGGTAAGCAGGCAGCTGATGAGGAAACCATGCTACAAGCAGTCAGTGTAAAATTGTGGTTCTGCAGGAATACACACTTCTGATCATCTGATTTCTATTCAGTGCTCTGCTGCAAGATGGGAGTCTCTTATGTCTCCCCACTTTTCTCTCTAGCCCAAGCACAGGTTCAGAGAAGGCTTCTCGATGCACCTAGCAGATGATAGTAGTCAAGGACCTTTCTCTGGCTGGGGATTGCTGGAGTATGTTGTATAATGCAAGTGATCTCTGAGGGGTTTGCAGCCATGCTTCTCCCTTCTGCAGTGCCTGAGCAATGCAAAGTAGAGCAGAAAATAAGACCCAGAAGGTTTTTGCAAGTTCTTATGCATATTTGAAAGATTAAAAAAATTTTACGGTGGCTAAAGTGTTTTCTTTATAATTGACATGAGAGGTAGTAGATATCTGGGCCTGGTAGCTTGACTTCACACTGGAGGAGAAATCAGTGATGGGCATATTCTTAGTGAAATTTTGTTTTATTTAAATTTTATACTATACTCAGCAGTCCTGGAACAATGATGGTTACAAACAACATGAAGACTATAGCCTCTTGCAGGAACCTCAGTCAAAATATCAATGCTCAGTTAGCAGGCAACAATTCTGCCCTAAGAATTAACCCTAGTTATAGGAATTAAAGCAAAGTTAAAGTTCCCCCCAAAGAAACCACACCAGAAAACAGCCACCACACTTTTTTTCAAAACTAAAAAATCTGCTTGCATAGTAAGAGAATCAGTTAAGACTGAAACAGCACCACCTGGTGACCTTCCATAATATTTTTTGCAAAACCCAATAAGACCCAAATCCTGTAAAGATATATTTGTAGGCTTAACTTTACACATGGTGAGTAGTCCCAATGACTAAAAACAGTACAATTCCCAGCACGTAAAAGAAAGCACATGTGCATAAGACAATGCATCTATAGTATGCAGTGATGGTCTGATAATGTGCGCATCAAAACATTATTTTAAATTAATACTTAATATTAAATTAATAATTAATTAATATTATTAAGTAAGGGCTCAGTCAAGGATGGTATGCTGTTGTGGCAGATGTTACCCAAGTGTACACAGAGATGCCATACCTCCTCCAAAGAGTTTACATTATTCATTTATGTAGTAAAATATTTTATGTACACAGAGTTTATATGAAATGGCTGTGGTTCATACAAAATCCTAAGTAACTGATCTCCAAGCATTTGCTTCAGTTACCCATGTGGTTAAGTGCTTTGCTGTACCTGAGCCATAGGCAGCTGACTTGATAAAGGCAGATCCAGCTGAAAAAACCCCACCATTACCATTCTTCTTTCCCCACCCCTATGTTTGTCTTATATATTTAAATGGTATTTTAAATAGGGGCAGAGATTGTTGCTTACTACATCTATATACAATGCCTAGCACAATAGGTGCTTTATCTTAGGCGAACACCTATGGAATCCTTAAACTAACAGAAGCATATTATGGTAGGACGGTCTGTAAAAAAAAAAAAAAAAAATCTCCTCTCACCCCTATGGGTGGTATGTGTCATCCTCAACCTCGGGTCCTCTACCAGAGGCCTGGGAGTTTGAGGGTTCTGCACAGTATCTTAGCTGTTCTGAGCACTGCAGTCTTCTGGACAGAGAGCTCTGATGTTGTTCCTGGGATCTGTTGGAGCCACTCTCCCAGCTTAGGAGTCACAGCCCCGAGTGCTCCTACCACCACTGAGACCACTTTGGCCTTTACTTTCCACATCCATTCTAGTTCCTCTTTCAGGCCCTGGTACTTCTCCAGCTTCTCATACTCCTTCTTCCTGATGTTGCTGTCACTTGGCACTGCCACATCTATCACCACCGCTGTCTTCTGGTCCTTGTCTATTACCACGATGTCTGCTTGATTGGCCAGTACCTGCCTGTCTGTCTGGATCTGGAAGTCCCACAGAATATTAGCCCTGTTATTCTCCACGACCTTCTGTGGAATCTCCCATCTGGTCTTGGGAGGGTCTAGCCCAGACACTGTGCAGATGTTCCTGTACACAATGCCAGCTACTTGGTTGTGCCGTTCAGTGTATGCTGTTCCTGCCTGCATCTTACATCCTGCCAGTATGTGTTGGACTGTCTCTGAGGCTTCTCTGCACAGTCTGCACCTTGGGTCCTGTCTAGTGTGGTAGACCCCTGCTTCAATGGATCTGGTGCTCAGTGCCTGTTCTTGTGCTGCTATGATCAGTGCCTCAGTGCTGTCTTTTAGTCTAGCCCTTTCCAGCCACTGGCAGGATTTCCTAATGTCAGCCACCTCAGCTATCTGTCGATGGTACATCCCATGCAGGGTCTTGTCTTGCCATGGCACTTCTGCTTGATCTTCCCATATCTGCTGCTGCCTCAGGCATTCTCTCAGCAGGTCATCTTTGGGTGCCATCTTACTGATGTACTCCTGGATGCTCTGGGTTTCATCCAGGACAGTGGCTTTGACACTCACCAAACCCCGCCTGCCTTCTTTCCGGCTGGTGTACAGTCTCTGGGTGTTGGACTTGGGGTGGAAACCTCCGTACATTGTGAGGAGCTTCCGGGTCTTCACAATCGGCAGCCTCCATGTCCTCCTTTGGCCAGCTCACTATATCGGCAGGGTATCTGATGACTGGCAGGGCATACCTGTTGATGGCGTGGATCTTGTTCTTCCCATTGAGCTGGCTCTTCAGGACCTGTCTTATCCTTTGGTGGTACTTGGATGTTGCTGTCTTCCTTGCCTCCTCATTGTGGTTCCCATGCAACTGTGGGATGCCAAGGTACTTGTAGCTGGTCTGTATGTCTGCTATGTGGCCTACTGGTAGTTCCACCCCATCAGTCTTGACTACCTTCCCTCTCTTTACTACCATCCGGCCACACTTCTCCAGTCTGAATGACATCCCAAAATCCTCACTG
Source organism: Podocnemis expansa (assembly GCA_007922195.1). Taxonomy (NCBI): domain Eukaryota; kingdom Metazoa; phylum Chordata; order Testudines; family Podocnemididae; genus Podocnemis; species Podocnemis expansa. The sequence continues at coordinate 7,195,369 of ML682061.1, read as the reverse complement.
TAGATCCATGTCAGGTGGATTAGCGAGTCGATGTCTCGTTCATTCTTAGCATACAGCTTGATGTCATCCATGTAGAGGAGGTGGCTAATGGTAGTTCCACTCTTGAACTTGTATCCATATCCTGTCCTTGTGATTATCTGGCTGAGGGGGTTCAAGCCAATGCAGAACAGCAGCGGGGACAGTGCATCACCTTGGTATATGCCGCACTTGATGGCCACTTGTGCAAGTTGTCTTGAGTTGACTTCCAGCGTTGTCTTCCACAGTCCCATTGAGTTCTTGAGGAAGGTCCTTAGTGTCCTGTTGACTTTGTATAGTGTCAGACATTCACAGATCCATGTGTGCGGCATTGAGTCGTAGGCTTTCCTATAGTCAATCCAGGCTGTGCTCAGATTGGTCTGTCTAGACCTTGAGTCTTGGGCGACTGCTCTATCTATGAGCAACTGGTGTTTTGAGCCTCTGGTGTTGTTCCCAATGCCCTTCTGAGCTGTGCTCAGGTACTGGCCCATGTGGTCCTGTAGCTTGGCGGCTATGACGCCTGATAGGACTTTCCATGTTGTGGGGAGGCAGGTTATTGGCCGGTAGTTGGATGGTGCTGTTCCCTTGTGAGGGTCTTTCATGATCAGCACTGTCCTTCCTTGTGTTAGCCAGTCTGGGTGGGAGCCTGCTGCTAGCAGCTGGTTCATCTGTGCTGCTAGGCATTCATGCACTGCTGTTAGTTTCTTTAGCCAGTAGGTGTGGATCATGTCCGGGCCAGGTGCTGTCCAGCTCTTCATGTTCTTGACCTGCTGTTGGATGTCTACTACTGTGATGGTGACTGGTTCCTGTTCTGGGAGATTGCTGTGGTCTGTTCTCAGGTCCTGCAGCCACTTTGCACTGGTGTTATGAGTCTTCTCTTTGTCCCATATGTTCTTCCAGTACTGTTCAGTTTCTGCTGTTGGTGGCTCTGCTGTTATTGTGTTGTTGCACTGCAGTTGGGAGTACACCTTGGATGGTTCTTTGGAGAACAGGGCATTTATCTTTTTGGCTTCTGCTGCTCTAGTGTATCTCCTTAGCCTGGTAGCCAGTGCTGTGAGCCTTTGTTTAGCAGTCTCTAGGGCTTCAGATGGAGTCAGGCCCTTGTATTTTTTCAGTAGCCAAGTCTTATCCTTAATCTCTACACCCTTCTGTAGTTCCACCAGCCAGCTAACTGTAGGAAGGTCTGTGTGTGTGTATATATATATATATATATATTTATTTTTTTTGGTGAGGGGTTAGGAAAGACAGGAGCCCTCCAAACAGTCATCTTTAAGCAGAAAGTAGGCAAAAAGCCCCAATGAACAGCACACCATTAAAGGCTTTGTGCATCATTTATTTATTGAGCTGCAGTGCTGCCGCCATGCAGCAACAGATGGCCCAGTTAGGAGGAAACCCTTTCTAGCCCTGCTGCAAGTCCTATTACCTTTATTGGAGGGCCCCAGGAGGACATTTGTGACACCTCCCATTCTTCTACACTCCAATTTTTCCTTAACTTAAAAAAAAATTGCCTTAACATTATATGTTAAGCATTTACCAAATCAAAAGATGGATACTAAAGGAACACAGCCAACTAGAGTGGGGGGAAAAAAACCCCCAAAAACCCCAAGGAGTCATGTGGCACTTAAAGACTAACAGATTTACGTTTCACATGAGCTTTTGTGGGAGAAAATCCCACTTCGTCTGATGCTTTTTTTTTTGCTGGACTAGACTAACATGGGTAGCCCTTTGGAAACTGACAACTAGAGTGAGTCTGACTTTTTCTGTTATGCCAGTGAAATTCTTGTCTCAGAAAATTGTTACAAGAAACAGTAGAATTATTAAAAATAAATTTCAGTCTCATAATATTTAGGGCTGGTTACTAAAAGGGGCAGTCAGGAAATGAAATGTTTGTTTTCCAGGATTCATAAAATTGGCTTTTTAATTTTTAAAATTCAGTTGGGGGATTTTTTTAAAAGGTATTCCTCCTATCCTTCCCCCATGGTCAATAATGAAAAATGCAACTACCCTGTAGTTGCTAAGTCCATTCTCTTACACTGCCTACATGTCTGTTGTTAGCATCTGCATGTATGCCCAACTGCATCCTCATATTAAGTGATGTCTCCCTAGGCAGAGATTTACTTTGGGTTTCATCTGGCTTGGAATCAGATGGCAGGGCCTGTAATGCTGCTGCCCCCTAAAATACTCTGTGAGAGGAGTCTGAAGATGAGTCATTTAAGAGTTTTCTAATATCTGACTGTCCACATTGGAGACTTTGGTTCTTAGTTGGGTGACTGCCCACAAGTCAGCCAGAGAACCTCTGAGCAATAGCTGTGGAAACAATGCCTAGCAGACTCCACCCTGAGGAGTGGAGGAGGAGATCTTGGCCAGCCCTGTGCAGTCCTCAGCTGACTTCACAGACTACACGTGGTGCATATCTCAAGACACTCATTCAATGCGATGGGCATGTGCCCCCTTCAGTGCTGTGGGAATGGTCACTGTAGATGGACTGGCATGAAAAGCACAGGACCTTCCGTTACTGGAGATGAAGACACTTATGCATTTTGAATTCAAGTAACAGCTGAGTGTCAGTAGTTTCTATTGCAGTAGCAATAGTCAGATTAAGTTGTACCTTTATATTCCATTTGGCAGATTCTCTTTTCAGCCCTACCAACCTAAACCTTAAATGAATCCAGTAAAGTTACTCTGCATATGTACAATATAAAGGAGATGAGAATCTGCCTGCTTATTTTTGGGACCCTCATATGATTTTCTTGCCTTTTGGCTTCCTCTGCCCCCATACGCTTGGGCACAAAAGCAACAGAGTAAGCCACACTAAAGAAAGCAAATGTACATTTTTTAATGGTCCTCTTGGCACTCTATTCTCAGACCTTATGATGAAAGAAACATTTGAAGAAGCATACAATTATATTAAAAGTAAAATGTTACTTCCCGCTTTCAAAATTCCACCACAGATGGCAGGCTGGGAATTTCTAAAGCAACATCAGAAGTGTCCCTTAAGAAACAAAACAAACAAAAAACCCAGTGGACCCAATCTTGCACTCATACAGGGATACTGCTCCTGCTGAGGCATTCAATGGGTCTTTGGCCTATAATGGATGCAGGATTAGTCCCAGTTCATTTGTGGAGTGACCAGATTTAATCTCTGGCTCTAAAAAGAAAATGTCCACTGGCTAGAGCAAACAAGCAGTGCAATAGAAACAAGTACAACTTCTCCATCCCTCCCATTAGATAAGTGGTTTTTGCTGTTTTTAAACACTCCACCCCAGCAGCTCTAACATTCCCATGCCTCCTCCCTTGGGTAAACAGGAGTGAAACAAGTTTCCATATTATATATGTTCATAAAGTTAGGTCTGTTGCAGACAATGCTTTCAAAGCTATGTTGTGTGCAAAGTGAAATCACCTGGCTGGTGTATCTTTCAAAGCCACGGAAGTGCACATAGCAGCAGTCAATACCAATTTCCACATCTGGATCAATATCATCTGATGGCTGTGTAGTTGTAAAGATTGCTTCACGCACATATCAGGAGGTGGGCAGGGGCAGGAGAAGTGGAATTGGTTTTAATGATTGAAAGATTCAAAGTGCTCTCTCTCCCCCTCTCTTTTAGAAGGAATAAATACTGAAAATTCAAAGAAACTGACAGATTTGGAAATTTTATAGCACCAGCTCCTCATTTTTTCCCTAGTTCACCACAGGTACAATTCCTAATCCCATGAGTGCTGCACTGTTTAGCTCCTGAGTGTAAAAGCCAGGCCACTTTGTGTCTAGACTGAAGCATTTAGAGGGTGTAGGCATCTGGTCTTTTGGACTAGATGCTTAGAGTGAGAAGAAAAGCTGCAGATTTCAGATCCAGAAATTCCCAGTGTTGGTCTTATCTGTAGCCCCTGGAGGCTCCAGCCCTGAGCAAGCCTTATTGTGTGAGGTGCTGTACAGACACATACTGTGAGTTTATATGCTCTTCAGTGTGTGGATTGAGTAGAGGAATGAGGTATTAAGATACCAATTTAAAGATCAGGCATAGAGAAACAGTCACTCTGAGGCATTTGTCACCCACAGTGATTTAGTCAAGGTCAGACAGGAAGTCCAGAGAACTGAAACTCACTCTTCTATACCTACTCCTGTACCCTCATTCCAACACTATCACCTGCCTCTCTGATCTGAGTCTGTTTCAGTCTTCTCTCCTGAATGGAAGAATCCAGAGAAGGATGAGGTGGTCAAGCTGGGTAGAGAGGTGCATCAAAGAAAGGGCATGACCTGGTGAATGTAAAAACCCTTCTCTCAAGGGTAATGAAGCAGTAATGCTTCAAAGAGCCTCTCATAAGGAATTATGGAAAAAGCATCTGAAGATACATTGTTAGGGAACAACTGTTTCTGAGCTGGAGTGCAGCACTAGTTGCCTTTTATCATTGTGCATCTGTAATTTCAGGAAGCTTATCTTATTTTAAGCGATAAAACAGAGAACATAGGTTGGGGATGTTTAGCTTCTCCAGGGGAAGAGACATACAAATAACCACATTCAAATGATACATTGCCTTTCTGCTGCAGTTCCCAAGTGGAGATTACTAAGAGCTCTTCAATTAGTAATGAATGCAGATTCACAAGCTTGCACATTCATGGATGATGTTGGAATGGGTGTCTGATAGCCAGTGTTGCCCAGTAGATAGAGCATTGAGCTGGGAGTCAAGATCTTCAGGATGTCTACTCCCAGCTATATCTTTGGCTTTTGTGGGTCTTTAGGCAGTCTGTTACCCCCCTCTGTTTTATCCACTCAAGCTGAAAGCTCTTTGGGGCAGGGTCTGTCTCTTACCCTGTGTAGTGCTGGACTAGATATAACCCTAATTTCAGGGGGTGTTGATTCCTATTGTAATACTAAAGACATACTCCCACCTTACTGATGGGCAAATATAATAAGAGTGGCTTAAATCTGTCCTTCAATTTGCCTGCCTAAATGTTAGGTGTCTATATTGAATTTTAGGCCATCAAGGAAGTGAACTGCTTTTCAGAGGTGCTGAGAATTCACCAGGCCTGCTGATCTCAGGAGAGCTCACACACACTAAGCTGCTCAGATAACCAAGCCATCTATTTGGTACCAAATGATAGATTGAGGTTGCTAACTTTAAGGGATTCAGGTTTGAAAGTCTAGGCCCACTGTCTCACAGGAAGTGTGTAGCAGAGGCAGATGATACCTTCCGACTCTCAGGATCACTTGTTAAGCACTTTGTCATCCATTAGCCCTTATACAGAAAGGAAGATGCATCTATAGGAAGTAACAAGAGGATATATTTACACAGTGCTTTTCATTGTGACAAATCCCAAAACTAACTATATACAACATGCCCATAATAAAGGGCTCAACCCCCTGGCCTCTACAGTGGTTTCAAGAGTGGAGTAACAGCATATAGCAGTTTAGGACAGGAAATGTAAAACTGGATCATGTCCCCCTGAAAGGGCAGAAGGAATTTAGGGAGACCAGATGCAGTTAACCAGCTTGGAAATTCACCAACTCAGATCCAAAGGGGGAGCTGTGTTAGTCTGGTTCAGTTAAAAAAAAAAAAAAAAAAAAAAGTCCTGTGGCACTGAAATTTGTTAGTCTTTTTGCATCAGCTTTTGTGGGAGAAAAATCCCACTTTGTCAGACACTTTGAAGATGAGGGAACTTAGACAAAGTGGGATTTTTTTTTCCCCATGAAAGCTCATGCAAAAAAAAGAAATCTGTTAGTCTTTAAGTACCACAGGACTCCTTGTTTGTTTCACCAACTCAGGGGGCTTACAAGGGAGAATTGTCACATGCAGTCAGGACCTCTGTATTGCCTCATACTTGAAATATGGAACCCTTAACTGCACAATGCTCTTTCCTAACCATGGAGGCATTGGCTTAGTGTTGATCTAGAGCAAAGAGGTTCACAGGCTGATTCAGAAGCATGGCTTCCTGCAGAGCCCTCAGTATTTCAACCAGGTTTAGTGGAGAGAGGATGGCAAGCTGAAAAATCTGGCTCCAGTCTTGAAGTTCAGTGGGGTTCAGAGCCAGGAATCCACATAAGTCCTTACTAGAGATTCCCCCCCCCCCCAGCATGCTCACAGTTCTGGGAGTTTCCATTGTGGACTCTGGTCTGGGCCTACCACTTTTGTTTAGTTTATGTCATCAGCAAGATCCCACTCCATGGTAGTGTGGTCATTTGGTAGTTTAAACAGGACTTCCTTTTGTGCTGTGTGTTCCTAGATTCTCTCATCCTCATGTTTTTGCTTCCCTCACTGACTGACTGTTTGTATCTTTGTCTTTCATGTGACTCCATCTTGGTTGGTGCTATAAAGGTTGTAGTGTTGGGGTAAAATCCCAGCTCTACTGACATTGAGAGAGTTTTGCCATTGACTTCACTGGGACAGGATTTCACCCCAGGTTGTTATTCCACCATGTGGCTAGATGAAACAAGGATGAGTGGCAAAGGCCATATCTTGATGGATGGTAGAGCCTGGTTTCCAGCTATGTCAGCTCTGTTGTGTTATCTTAGGATAACAGACCCTAAAGAAGAGGAAATGAAGTTTTTACAAGCATTACTGGTAAATTCAAATAAATGAGAATATATTTCTTCTTTGTTTAGCATGGAAAATTTGTTCTAACCCTGTGGGGAATTCAGTTTCTCCATCTACAAGATTTTAAAAGGGGACAAGAGACCATTATGATTGAAGTCTGACCTTCTCAATCACACAGACCAGAGAAGAGCACCCAATAATCTCTGCATCAAGCCCATAACCTCTGTTTGCCCTATAGCATCTTTTAGAATGATTTACCATAAAGACTGCAAGTGATGGAGAATGTGCCATGTCCCCAGGTGATTTGTGCTTGTGGTTAGCTGCTCTCACTGTTAAAAATGGCACCTTGTGTCCACTGTTCCCTCTAAGCCAGGGTTCTCAAATACACAGCCTGCAGGCCACATGCAGCCCCTAAAGCTATTTCCTGTTGCCTGCAATGATGCTATCATTACCAATATTTGCAATATTGTATGAAAATGTTTCAGTGGTGCAGCCCTTGGGCTAATGTACTAGTCCTCACATGGTCCTTTACCAGTTCTTATGCGGCCCTCCTGGTGACTTGAATTTGAGACACCTGCTCTAAGCTGTGCGCATGTGCACATGCACACAGGTTGTGAAACCTGTGCACACAAGAAAATAAAGCACACCCCAAAAAATTCAACATTGCTAATATTAGCACAAAGAAATTTGCATATACAGCATGCAAAAAATTAGAGGGAATGGTGGTTGTGTCTAGTCTGAATTTGCCTAGCTTCAGCTTCCAGACATTGGGTCTTGTTATGAAATGTAGCACTTAAAAGAAATTTGCTTAAATGTGTAAATCTGCCACCAAGGTTGAACTCATTTCAGTGCAGTTAAGCTGGAAAAGCATTGTCCCATCTAAAACAAATGGGCATGTACATTAGCACCCAGGCATTTTTACATTCTCTGTTTAGTGGGAGAGCAAGAAGATCCAGTCACACCCTGACAATAGCTGCCATCCTGACCAACATCAGTTGCTGAACCAAGAACCTCAAAAAGGTCTGTGTTTACAGCTTTAGCTGAATAGCCAGACTAACTGTAGAGCTGTATGAGGCCCATAACCCCTGTGCAATGGACATGCCGTAGTCTCTAGTCACAATCTGTCTTCACTGGGAAGGCAAAGGCTCCTTTTTGCTCATGAACTCAAGCAGAGCTCTGAAAACCCATGAAATAAGTCCATTTGACTAGAGAGAATGGACCAGACTATTCTCAGTGATGCTGGTGAGAGTCTGGAGCAACCCAGTGACATCAGAAAAAACAAGGAGTTGTGTGGCACTTTAAGACTAACATTTATTTTTTGCATGAACTTTCATGGGAGAAGATCCCACTTCCTCAGATGCTTTGAAGATGGTGAACTTACAGAAACAAAGGAAACTAAATGCAAGGGGGTCTAAAAAAATAGGATCAGGTCATAAATTAACAGCAAATCAGAGCAGTTTACAGGCTCAAACCATGGGAAGCCTGAAGTCAAATTACCCTTTGTAATGGGAGAAGAACCCATAGTCTCAATTGAGTCCTGCTTTCACAGAATTTAGCTTGCATATTAATTCAAGTTCAGCTGTTTCTCTTTGGAGTCTTGATGTCCCAGGTACATCTCTAACGACAGTTGTTAAATCCATCGAGTGATTAGGAAGATGGAAGTGCTCAGCAACTGGTTTCTTTGTTCTTTGATTTCTGATATCGGCTCTGTGCTCATTCAGTCTCTTACCGAGCGATCGTCCTGTTTGTCCAATATATAAGGTGTTGGGGCATTTCTTGCACATGATGGCATAGATCACATTAGTAGATGAGCAGGTAAATGAGCCTTTGATGGAGTAGCAGGCTTGATTAGGACCCATGATGGTGTTTGTTGTGTAGATATGTGGGCAGACTTGGCAGCCTGGTTTTTTGCAGGGGTGTGTGCCTGCTTCAATGTTCTTGTTGCCAGATCTGTAGTTGCTGGTGAGTATCTGTTTAAGATTAGGGGGCTGCCTATAAGCAAGGAGTGGTCTGTCTCCTAATGCTTGAGAGAGAGAGAGAGAGAGATCATCTTTTAGAATAGGCTGTAGGTCCTTAATGATCTTTTGCAGAGGTCTGACTTGAGGATTGTATGTGGTGACTAGTGGTGTTCTGTTGCTTTCTTTCTTGGGTCTCTCCTGTAGTAGATGACTTTGGGGAACCCGTCTAGCTCTGTCAATTTGTTTTCTTACTTCCCCAGGTGGGTACTGTAGTTTCAAGAATGCTTGAGAGAGATCCTCAAGATGTCTGTCTGAGGGATCAGAGGAGATGTGGTTATATCTTAGGGCTTGGCTGTAGACAATGGATTGTGTGGTGTGTTTAGGATGGAAGCTCGAAGGATGTAGGTAACTATACCGATCAGTAAGTTCTCAGTACTACAGTACAAATCAGGGATAGACATCACCACCACCCTATACTGAAAACCTACTGATCAGTAAAGCCAAAGCCAAGAGGCAGGATCCAGAGTCCACACCTGGCTGGCACTGGGAAGGGAGTCAGGGGCTGAGGTGGGTCCAGGGCCCATAGCTTGGTTGGCACTGTGGGGGGCATGCGGCCAGGCTAGCACTGAGTGGGAGAGGAGGTTTCAGGGCCTGCAGCCTGGCTGGTACTGGAGGGGATGCCTCAGGCCAGAGGCCATGTTACACAGTGCTCCTGCCCCATCCCTGGGGTGTTCAGGTCTATGGTGGATGGCAGCAGCACGCTGCTCAGACTGGCCAGGGCCAGGTTTTTGGAGGGTGACCAGGCCTCTGTTTGTGCCATGGCACAGAGGTGTAGCCCCTAATGCTCCTACCTTAATGTGACCCAGCCAGTCAGTTCGAGTTCACCAGTCCTGTTTCACCCAGTCTCCCTCCATCCACCAGCCAGGCTCCCTACCCTCAATGTTTGCCAGTCCCAATGTCCCTCTCTGGACTCCTTGTTCAATCTCGGTCTCCCACCCTGCACTCAGTTCCTTCTCTCCATCTCTATGTCCAGCCAGTAAGTTTTTCACCTCCTTGTCAGGCATCCCCAGTCTCGCCTCACTTCTTTCTCTCTTGCCCTGCTGGAGCTCCATCTCAATCTCCACAACCAGCTCAGCCTAGCTCTTCATTCAATTTCAGTTTCAGTCTTCCCACAACCTGGTGGCTCACAGTCATTATTTCCCTCCTCCAGTCCCACTATCCTTGCCTAGCCAACTGCAGTGCTGCCAGCTCTCAGTCCCCATCTTCTTACCCACCCCACCCCAGTCACCATCCCAGCTGTCCCTTTCACCCTTTCTATCCAAGTCTTCCCTCTCCCTCAGTTTAGTCTATTCTCTCCAGCTCTGAATGCCAACAAGACTAAATCAGGTGGCTTCCTCCTCCAAGCCATCAGGGCCCAGCAAGTGGGAGTGTAAGAGCTCAGGGAGAGTCCTCCTGCTCTCAATTCATGTACATAGACCTGGCATGGCCTACAGCTCCCAAAACATGAACGAGAGAAAATTCTGCTCAGTCCAGGGCAGAAGCATATCCCAGTACAGACAGAATCTTCAGGGAATTTAGCTGCTAAAAATCTAAGTATGTTTAGTGTGTGCCAACTGTTATTTTTCCAAAGATTTATAATTTGGTTTCGTTTGGGAATGTTTTCAGAAGGAGAGCAGAAGACCCAGTGCTGACACAAAGGACACTCTACAGTTAGCTTTAAAGTCCCTGTTCCAAAGTGTGGGGGTACTAAAGCTTTTCACAGAAAAAGCTAGCAGAATTTATTTTTAACAGAAGCAAAACTATATATACACACTTCCTGCAGCCTCATTCTCAAAAGCAACTCATCCATTTTGGCTGCAATTTTCAAAGAGAGGTCTGGCCTGAGACAGGCACCAAAAAATGGAAGGTTTCTGTCCAGATGGCTGAAGTCAGACAAAGTTATAAGCAAGAGAGAGAAAAAGGTCTTATAATGGAAAGTCTCCAGAAATTGTAATAGATGTCAGCAGCCCTGGCTATAGTATAATTTCTTGCTGATACTATAGAGAAAAATGCTATAAATATAGCTTAGGTAGGTAAGTAGGAAGTAAGTGCTTAGGGAGGTGCTGATCTTATGGTCAACCAGCTCAAGGAACTAGAAGTTACAGTCCTTCAGCTAACAAAAGACAAGGAACAGCACAGAGGAGCAGGCCAGTTTCCCATACCTCCCTTTTGCTATGCTGACTGGCAACACTCACCTCAAAATTCAGTCCCACATGCCATGCAATTCTCAGCCCTTCTGCTGGTACCTCCTCAGCAAAACAAAACAAGGGGTCCTGTGGCACTTTTAAAGACTAACAAATTTATTTAAGGCATGAGGTTTCATGGGAGAAAATTCTATTTCATCAGATGCTTTGAAGATGGGGGAAACTTACACTTCATGCATTTATTTTCCCCCTGTTCTGTAAGTCATAGGATCAGGTCAGACTGTTACAGCAAGTCAATGCAATAATTTATAAATATAAACATGAGGGAAAGTGAGGTCAAATCACCTGTTATAATGAAAAATCTGTAGTCCTTATTTAGCCCTGAAGCAAAAGTGTAAATTTGCATATGAATTCCAATTCTGCAGTTTCTCTTTGAAACTTTGATTTCTTATGTTTGTTTGAGCACAGCTATTAACAAAATAATTAATGGAATGAGTAGAGAGATTAGTGTTCCCATATTGTTTCTGAATGCTGTAATTGCTGATGTCAGGTTTGTGTCCATTTATTCTTTTGCACACAGAGACAGCCCTAGTTGTCCAATATACAAGGCAGGGGGGCATTGCTGGCAGATGATGGCATAAATCACATTGGTGGATGAGTAGGTGAATGCCCAAAGGGCTAGCTGTGTTAATCTAGTCCAACAAAAAAAAAAAAAAACCACACAAACCACCACAAAAAACCAAAAGCCAAGGAGTTGTGTGGCACAAAAAGATTAAGATTTATTTTTTGCATGAGCTTTCGTGGGAGAAAATCCCACTTTGTCATTTCAAAATAAGAAAACATTGCGTGGACCTAATCTTTTTTAATTTTGAAATAACCAGTCTTCTTTTGAAATAAAAGAGACATGTGGACATACCCTAACATATTTGTTGGGGTATGTCCACACGTCTCTTATTTCAAAAGACGACTGGTTATTTCAAAATTAAAAAAGATTAGGTCCACGCAATGTTTTCTTATTTTGAAATGACAGAGCCTGTCATTTCGAAATATCATTTTGATACAGCTTAAACCCCATTCATTTTGAACAGCTGTTTCAAAAGTAGGCTTTCCCTTAATTTGAATTAACATCTTCTTAATTTGAATCAACTCATTTTGAAATAATGATGTGTGTGGGCATAGCCTTAGTCTTCAGGTGAATGACCCCTTAATGGAGTAGCTGGCTTGATTAGGTCCTGTGATAGTGTCTTTTGTGCAGATATGTGGGCAAAGTTGGCAACATGGTTTGTTGAAGGAACATGTGCCTCCTCTAATGGTTCTGTTTGGTCTGTAGTTGCGGCAAGTATCTGCTGTAAGTGAGGAGAAGTCTGTCTCCCAAGGCTTGAGAGAGTGATGGATTGTCTTGTAAAAATAGGCTGAAGAGATTTCAACAAATTTCCACTCCACAATCAAACTTAGCCTGGAACACTCTACACAGAAGATCCACTTTGACACTACAGTGTAGATTAGTGATGGACACAAACATCACCCTATACTGAAAACCCACTGATCACTATAGCTATCTTTCAAAGACACCACATGATCCATTGTCTACAGCCAAAGCCTAAGATATAACCACTTTTGCTCTGATCCCTCAGACAGAGGCAGACACCTTCAGGATCTCTATCAAGCATTCTTAAACTGCAGTACCCACCTGCAGCAGTGAACAGATTGGCAGATCCAGATGGGTACACCGAAGTCAACTACTAAAGGAGAAGCCCAAGAAAGAAACACAGAATGCCACTAAACACTTACAATCCCCAAGTCAGACCTCTACAGCACATCAAGGATCTACAGACTGAGATCCTGAAGGTGTCATACTCCAATCCTTCAGACAGAGACAATGTCACTTCCACAAACCATGTTGCCGACTTTGCCCACATTTGCAAATATGAAATTACAATATTCAGAAACCAATGGGATGGAGACAGACAGACAAGAATCTGGGGTTAGTTCTCTGGCCTGGCCTACATAACCCAGGCCAATGTGATCAGTGTCCCTTCTAGCTTTTATAAACTATGAGATTGACATCACACTACAAAAGCTAGCAAAAAGAGTAAGACTAGCTGCTTCGTCCTGTGAACCAATGTCTGGATGAGGATCAGAGATCTCAGTGTAACAGTGTGCTTGGATGCAGCTGTTATTTTTGTAGTTCCCAGTATCATGGTCTATGGGGTAGAACATTTGTCTGAAGTGAGTACGGAAATTAACTTCTAGCATTAATTTTCATTGCTAGTGCACCCAGAAGACACTGTTGATATCCATGTAAGTTACTTTGTTGTTCCCTAACAGTTCTAGAACTTTGTTTTCCATGTTGTAGCCTCTATGTTGAAGTGTTCCCAATTTATGATTCTAATTTGATATTGAGTTAGAAGGGACCTCATGAGGTCATCTAGTCCAACCCACTACAAAAAAGCAGGACTACTCTTCCTAAGTCATCCCAGCCAGGGTTTTGTCTAACTGACCCTTAAATATCTCCAAAGATAGAGATTCCACCACCAGCTCCCTAGGTAACCCATTCCAATGCTTCACCACCCTTCAAGAAAGAAAGTTTTTCCTGATATCCAACCTCAACTTCCCCAGCTGTAACTTGAAACCATTGCTCCTTGTTCTGTCCTCTGTTACTATTGAGAACAGTCAAGTTCCCTCCTCCTTGGAGCACCCCTTCAAGTAGTCGAAGGTTGCTATCAAATCCCGTCTTCTCTTCTGCAGGCTAAATAAGCCTAGTTCCTTCAGTCTGTCTTCATAAGTCTTGTACTCTAGCCCCTTGATCACTTTTGTTGCCCTCCACTGGACTCTAATTTGTCCACATCCTTTTTGTAGTGGGGTGCCCAAAACGGGACACAGTATTCCAGATGTGGCCTCACCAGTGCCAAATAGAGGGGAATAATCACATCCCTCAATCTGGTGGCAACATTCCTACTGCTGCAGCCCCATACGCCATTGGCCTTTTTGGCAACAAAAACACACTGACTCATATCCAGCTTCCCATCCACCATAACCCCCAGGTCCTTTTCTACAGTGCTGCTACTTAGCTGATCGTTCCCCAGCCTGTAGCAGTGCATGAGGTTTTTCTGTCCCAAGCGCAGGACTTTGCATTTGTCCTTGTTGAGCCTCATGAGATTTCTTTTGGCTCACCGCTCCAATTTGTCTAGTTCTCCTGGAATCCTGTCCCTGCCTTCCAGTGTGTCTACCATTCCCCCCAGCTTGGTGTCATCCAGTATAAAAAAGCCAACTCCGTTTTCAGGTTCGAGCCTCTAAGTTTGTTACAGAAAGTTTAGTAGAGGACTTCCAGGTGACATTGTGAATGATAAAACTAAAATGTTAAAAAGGAAAATATAAGTTAAGCAACTAAAGCCCCTTACCACTTATACAATACTACAGTTATACTTACATTCAAAGATGAGAGTGTATCATCAGTTCATTGACAGAGTGAAGAACAACCTTCTAATGCTGGACCCAATGGTACCCTTTGGATTTGATTGGCATTACTCCTTTTTAATATTATTCTGTCCTTCACCATAAATTGTATTTCTGCTGCCTCTTTATTGGACCTTTATAATAAGGACTATTTAAATAAACATCTGCACAAAGTAGTGGAAGTCCTTCCCATACTATCAGTAGAGATACCATTTCAATAAAAGATTCACAATTCTTAACAGTTCAGAAACCCTGCTAAAACTAGCTATAACTAAAAAACACAGTCAACTTCACCTTGGGTCATGTCCTTGCTAACTTCATCTCTAACTGTTTCACAGTAGCAACCTCAGCTTCCTATACTCTGCTGTTACAGTAACTTCAACCAACCCCTAGATTTTTACTTAATGTAGGCTACAATTTACATAGTAGTAGGAGAAATCCTGCTAGATCACGGATGTCCCTAGTTAACATTCACACCCCTGCTCATTCATGGTTCTTTGTGAAGTCAGACATTCCCCTAGTCATAACTAAGTGATTCTTTATTAGACTTGCAAAACAGTGTGAACTGTAGCTTTGTTCATCGTACCGTATAAGGGAATTCTCTTCTCACTCATAGGCAGCATAGTTATACATTGCCAATAGGTGGGTCAGCCAGCAGTTCTGAGAACAGAGAGTACTCAGCACTTATAAAATGTGTGACACTAAACAGTAATCTGTAAACTTTATTCACAAAGGGTGAACTTCATCCCTGGGCATTGAGGGCAACACTTGGGATAGGTCATAAATGAGGCCTGTTTGCACTGTCTATATAAAGCTTTGCCCCCTTGAATTACTCCCACTGAACTCAGTGGGTCAGCATATGATACATAAATAAGTGAAGCAGGTCGTGTGCCAGTTATGTAATGACTCCTTTCATTCAAAAAAAATCCCTTTGGGACAAAGTTACAAATGGATAAACCATCAAGTGGATGATTGCTGCCCAAAACCATCCAAGAAGCCAGGATAAGAAAGCAAGTTTTTATGTACTGGATTCTCAGCCATGGCTGCTTCTCAGGATAGTAACCAGCTTCCAAAGTGGGCCTGATTTCACACTATCTGTGCTAAGAGTGCTTCATGAGTGGTCAGACAATCCCATTGCCAGAGTGCCTTTAAATGGTTTCATTCTCTTTGACTTTTGTGATGAAGTAAGAAAACCTCTTGGGTTATTGTGGTTGTTCTTTTCTGTTCCTGTTCTTTGGTGATGGTATTCTGGTGATGGGACACAGGGGTGTGATAACTATAGGTACCACTAGGGAGGAAGAGGCTTTAGTGCGACCTTACCTGGACCCCCTGGGGGTGACAGGTTGTGGCCGGTTTAGACCAGGGGCAGGGCAGCTGGATAGAGAGGAGAACAAAGGGGAGAGAGAGGGGAAGAAGGAGGTCGGAGGGGCAGGACCTCCGGGGCTTGTCCTGGGGGTTTACTATCTGCCCTCCTAGGTGATCTGAGAGCCAACTGTCCTAGCTGCTGTGCTAAGTGGACTGCTAATAAACCCTCTGACTGCTACACTGGCTGAGTGTCACTGCTGATTGGGACGGCTGGGACCCTCGTAGGGGGAGGAACCCCCCCCCCAAGGGAGACCAGACAGAGCAAGGATCGGACTCTCTGGGCCTGGATTTGGGAAGCTGGCTACAGGTAGCGTGGAGACCCTGGTGAATGGGAGAAAGCTCCACCGTAGCAGAATCCCTGGTGGGCTGTGAACAGAGGGGATCCAAGAGGCTTTTCTGGGTTCTCCTTGACAACTTTATTTAGCCACATTTTGCTTAATTCTGACAAATTCTTTTGGCTGCTGCCACTATCTATAATTAGCTGTAGGTAGCTCCCAGAAATCAATTCCAGTGCACAGGATTAGCCCATAGGGGTTAAAATAACCACAGGAATGGACTGAGACAGCACTTCTTGTTTCAGCTTTCCATGTATAGCAGACCATAACCTCTTCATTCTTCTCCAATCATTTGTTGAGCAGAGCTTTCACACCAGGCTCTGCAAGTCTGCTTTGCTCATGGTGTTTGAGAAAGGGTGTGGTTCTTGCTGTTGTTCCAGCTGTGGACATCCATCTGTGATTTTAGTTCTTTGCCATGTAGTCATTCAGACTAAAAACTCTTTTGCTGGCAGCCCATGTGACTTGAAAGCCTTTGATTTACATGCACACTGTACTATCAGCAAGTGTCACCTTTGTCCTGGAGGAGGTTATTGCTACAGGCAAGCAAGTGGTATATTCTCCAGGCCCATTCTATCCTTGGCCTTGTCTCAGAATGCCACTAAAGGGATCAGTGACAGTTAACCATCAGGTGGGTGCTTGTCTATAAAGAAGTGCATGGGAACCCTCACTACTGTCCCCCTAGCTACAAACAGGAACCAGTTTATATTCAGTTCCCTTGCAGCCTGACCTCTTTTCTCAGCATATCCTTTGCATCACTGCACATGTTCCTTAATTTTGCTTGGCAAGAAGACTTGGAATCTCCTATCACCAGCCAGGCAAGATGCTGTGCAACTGCCTGATTCTTGAAAAAGACTGAGTGCAATGGTGCACTCATCACCAGACCACCCAGGGGTTCTTAAGGGGGTGTGTCTCCAGTGCATCTGTCTTCATGCACGGTTTAGCCCTTTGGTTGGGAAGCAGCAAGTTCAAACCCCCTTCTGAGGTAAATAAAATGTGGTCTGCAGTCCCAAAGAATCAACTTAACTCTTGGGCTTTGAGTTCAATCCTTTCCTGGGGCTCCACAGCTTTTTCCCAGGTCTGGAATCACACAGGGTTGCCACATGCTCAGTTTTTATTTGGACAATCCAGTGTTTTTGCTGTCTGAGTGCCATTTAGGGTTACCAAGTGCCATGTTTTCAACAACCTAGCAACCCTAAATGGCACCCAAACCAAAGTCTGCTTGCCATAGAGTGGGGACAGGTACTGGGTCATTAACGCACACAAGTCCCTGCTCAGTGGGTACTGCTTCTTACCTGCATACTGGCTCCTTCAGACAATCCAGTGTGCAGTGGAAGGATGGGGGGAGAACCAAAAAGGGGATGAGGCCTTGGGGGAAGAGATGAAGAAGGGCCTCAGATTTGGTTATGAGCAATTAGAAAGGTGGACACACCAGTATCAAGCACCACCCAGCCCAGGTAAAGTCTTCCTGAGGCTTCTAGCTTGCAGTCTTTCGCACTGATCCTTCACAGGAGAGCAAACCAGTTCTCTCTTCTTTCTCCACTTCCATAAAGCTCAAGAGGTCTTTGTTATGACCCAATATTCTTTACTCCCATCCCCTGTGGCTGGCAGGTACCTAATTACAGCCCAGGTGATGTTAAGGAGACTAAGGATGTCTATGTTGATAGTGGCAATTTCACCACCATCAGTTTGCCTTTCTGGGAGCAGATCACGGTGAGCATGAACTTGCCATGCTGCTCCCGTAAGTCGGCTCCAGAAGTCTTTGGGACTAGGGGATGTAGGACAAAGGCCAACTGCAAGGGACTTTTCCCTAATGTGTAGCAGCAGCTTTAAAAGTTGCTGCTAGCTATGCAAGGAATTTTGCTTTACTTGCGTAAGTGGTGGTCAACTGCTGCTGAATTTGCCCTAAGTGTAGACTAGGGCTAACTGGACCTTTTAACCTTTCCTCACTGCAATGTGGATTTCATTCCATCACAAATGAGAAGGCATTAAGGCACAGGACAAAGTCAGGATTTCCGAGTTCCATGCAACAGCAGATTGGCTCTGTGCCTTTGAGCTCATTACTCAGCCTCTTTATGCCTCAGTTTACCTGTTTGTAAAATATGGATCTTTATCTACTGCACAGGGTGTGGCAGTGAATGACAGTTTGAAAACTGTGTAGAGATTGCTGTCTGAAAAGAACTTGGGCAGAGCGAGTCCTGGGTGACTATCCATGTGTGTGACATAGTACATGAAGGAAAATCAGTTTCAGAGAATGAATCATGTATAGTCAAGCCAAGTGTTTGTTTTTAACAAAGTGGATGCTGCCAAGTCTCTGCTCTTAGCAGATCCAGGTCTCTAATTACATTTCAGAGCATTTCACTGTCTTTCTTGAGGCTGAATAGTGAATTGGTTGATGTGTTCAATACACCATCCATCGGGCAATTAAGTCCCCTCCAGCACATGATCAGACCATTTAAAAAAGGATGCCTCATGCAATCTGGTGCTCTATAACAAGGAATACTAGGTCATTCAAGGAGCATGTATGGAGAGGATGTTTGACATACAGTGGTTCTCTGTTTAACACATCTTTTACCCAGTGTGTGCCCTCAAACTTTTAAGAGCTCTAAGCAGTTCAGCCTATTTAGCTCATCAAAAGAAATCAAATTGGTATCATCATCAAGAGACCTGCAAAAGGGGATGATCTGTGGAAATTCCTTTTGTGGCCACACCAGCCTGCTGTGTTTGAGTACCAGTTCATTAGGCTCATGTGCTCTGAAGCATCCCTGCATCTTAGCAGGCTCTAGCATAGTCTCTGACTCTTGGTCTCCAACACTGCCTGGCTACAAGCATGTTAGCCCTTCATGGAAATGAGGACCAGCTGCTCACACCTCACAAGGTGTTGACCCACCTCTGCCACACACCCAAGTTACTTAAACACAGCCTCTCCCAGAATTCCAACTTTGTGGGCTCTTGGGGTTCCCAGTACACTTCTTCAGGTACTGCTAAAGCACTACATACATTCCCATCACCACCTTTGAGGATTCTTTTAGCTTAGGTAAGAGTCCTCCAAGGCACCCAGGAACCTTCCTCTCCCACCTGGCTTCTCCAAAACCTGGATTCTGTAGACATTTCCCTCTCTCTTATAGAATAGCTAGTGAGACCCACTCTTTTATAGTCACCAGTTTCCTTTGTCAGGGGACTTACAGGTCAGCCTTGTCAAGCAATCAAAGTACCCTGCCAGCATGGGATAAGCCCTCCCTCACAGGGAAGCTGCAGAAGAATAATCATGGAGGGCACCCCACAAGCTTCTGAACAGACAATTAGCACACCAACTCAGCACAGCAGGCAGGGCAAATTCAGTCTGGTAGCCAGAGTCCATGCACAATCAGTCTGTAAGCAGCCCTTGGACCAGGGTAGCACAGCCTAACAGCCCCAGTCCATGCACAATGAGTCTTTAATGACACACAGGGCCCAAGTAGGGGGGCTTAGGCCTTCCCACTCCACTGAGCCCCAGCCCAGGGCCCTAGGGGTGCTGGGGATACAGCACCCAGTCAGCAGGGATCCATACCAAAACACACTGGCTCAATCACCACCACACCCCAGCTCTACCCTTCAGGCCCCCTGGGCTACTTCTTACCTGGGATGCACTGAAAGTCCAGTTTGGTGATAAACTGTGACTTCTCTCTTTCCTGGGACAGCAGTAGTTAACCTTCTCGTGGGTGTCAGTCACAAAGTTCCCTCTAGGATAACCACTCCATAGGATCCACCCTGGTCACCAGGTCTTTGCTGGAACAGGGCTGGTGAAGCTCTAGAACAGGCACCTCCTGCAGACATCCTTCCCCTCCACCTACCAGCCCAGACTAAGCTGATCTGCAGTCTTTTATACCTGGGCAGTAGCCTGAGCATGCCCAGCAGGGCCCTAGGGGCAGGGCTTCCTCCTTCTTTAATGTAGTGTAGGGTGTATCTACCCCGGCACACCTACCAATTGAGCCATTGTTTGGTTACCTTCTCCCCACCCCTAGTTCAGACCTCAAAAACTGGTGTGCCTCGGTGGCAGCCATCTTTGTCCAAGACTGCTCCATTTGACTAGATGATCCAAGTTTTATGACCCTTCATTGTTAGCCAAATGTTGCCACCAACCTTTGGAATTTTAGCCCAAGATGGAGGTTAAAAGAAAACAGGAAAGCAAAATCAGCCTTATAGTCAAGATAGAGTTTGCCACCTGACATGTACAGAGTCCTGTAATATCAAACCATTCATAAACTGAATCCTCAAATTGTCATATACCTACTCAAGGTGGTGATTCTGGAATTTAGAGGACCCATTTAAACTAGCAAGTGTAAGAAGATGCACTGAATCTGAAGTACATACATTTGAAGGCTAAAAAGGAATGATTCTGGCCACCAATCTGATCTTCTGAATAACACCAGCTAGAGAACGTCACCCAATAGTTTCTGCAACAAGCCTACAGCTTTTGTTTGAGCTAGAGCATCACTTGATTTGAAGACTTACTGTGATGGACAGTCTACCACATGCCTTGTAAAACCTGTGACATTCTGGGACTTAGGTAAACTAATACTACTGCCACTCCAAGCATTCAAAAATCATAAGCCTGCCCCTCTTAAAAGCAAAACAGAACAAGAGATTCTCATTACTTTTGAAGCCAGCTAAAGAAAACCTGTGGTTCTTTTTATGTGCCTTCTGGATACTGAGCCTTTAGAGCTCATACTAATGACACATTTCCAAACTTTTCTCTACAACCATGAAGGGCAGAAAGTTAATTTTTCCCCTAGAGAGTGATGAGATTCTCAGATGACTCCAGGAGCTTCAGATTTAAAGAAATTAAATATCATACAACACATGATAAAAACTGAGAATTGTCAACCATGAGTTGAATCAAATTAAAATAAAATGAAACTTTTTAAACAGCCAGGGAAATTAACCACTGGGTTAGATTACCAGGATAAAAGGTCAAGTCCTCATGACCAGGGACTTTTAAATCAAGGTGGGGATCTTTCTAAAGGAGATGCTTTCCTTCAGTTTCAAGCCATTGGACTTGGCAGTGCTGCTCACATGGCAAGGAAGAATAATTCCCTCCATTACAGGAACTACCAGGTGAAATGTTCTGGCTCGTGTTATGCAGAAGGCCAGATGAGTTGACCTTGGTGGAGCCATCTGGCCTTCGAGCCCTGGCAGCTCACCCACTGTTAGGGCTGTGGTGAATTTTTGATTCATGCTCTATTTGCATATAGTGCAGTCATTTGGTTGGTATTTATATTCAACTGAGTAAACCAACTGACATGCAAACAGCGCTCTTCCATCCCCTGTGCCAAGAAAGCAGACTTTCAGGCCACTAAGAATACGTCTACACTGCAGTCAAGAGGTGCTGAACAGCTAAAAATAGCAGTGTGGCTATGGTGACATGAACATTAGCTATCTCCAAGTATGCCTGTCTCTGCTGCAGTTTCACCTCCTGATCAGCGAGTAGACATGCTCTTAAATGGCTGCTCCTAAATCACACTGGCGTAGTTAGTGCTGCAGCAGGGCTTGGCCCCCTACTGCTGCCTTTTGCAACCCCACCCTAGCTCCCAATCTCCCACCACCAAGCCCAGCAGCCTCCTTGCTACAGAAAATCCTGCTCCGGCTTGCCAGGCTTACTCCCACTGCTATTTGTACTTGTATTCAATAGTCACTGAGTACCAAGGCTGCCTATTTGGTATTCATCCAAGTGCTGAAACTCTGGATTAATCACAGCCCTGCTCCAAATGTTGCTGCAGATCCTGTCTCAGTGAGTCAGCCTGGAGCACTAAACAATCCTGTACTCGCTCTTTTTGGCAGTTGCTCTGGGAAGAAACATGGTGTGGTGCAGGACCTGGCATCGGGCAATCACAGATTTCCCGTGTGATCATAAGAAAGCCATTTAATGACTTTGTGCCCAGCTAGAAAACACGAATCAGATTTCTGTCTGGTGTGTTCATCTTGTGATCTCTTTGGGGCAGACACAGGGTATGTCTACACTGCAATCTTAGCTAGTGCAAATAACAGCAGCAGGGAAGCTATGTAGAGCTATGGGGCTCTATAAGTCCAGCTAGGACCCTGGGCTGTACTCAAGCAGCTAGCTCAGGCAGCTGCGGCTTCCCTGCCATTGTTATTTGAGCTAGCTAAATCAAAACTGCAACCACACCCCCCAACTTTAGTATGGACATATCCTGAGTCCTGCTTTCTCAGCGTTGTTTGCAGGTTGGTGGATTATTCAGGCATCTCTGTCACCACAGCCTCTGGTCATGTGAATTACTGTGGGTCTGTGGAGTACCTAACACAATACAGCCTCCATGTGATACTGCAATACAGTTTAGTAGAAGCTAAAGAAGAGGGCTTTGTCCACATTGTAGTGGTGCCACTGCACCATAGACATTTGCTACACCAATGGATGGGTTTGTTCCAGCCACCCCCTCAGGAAGAAGCAGCAGCCAGCAGCATCTTCAACAAAAGAGCTCTTGTGTCCACTTAGTGGTGTCTGTACAAGGGCTGAGGTTTGCTCACCTATGTATCTTGGGCGTGAATAAGTTTTAGGTGTAAACCAGGGTTACATTTAGTGACAGTTTGGGCACGACACATTTTACCCACCCAAATCCTTCCAATCACGGAAATAAGAAGTTAAGAGGAAATATTTGCACATTCCTTTGCACCTTCAGTGCTGTGGGCCACACAGAGGCCTAGAACCACAGCATTAGAAGGGACCACAAGCGTCATCTAGTCTGAGTCTAACCCCCTGCTGAGATGAAGGATTAGTTGGGTCTAATCATCCAAGACAGACGTTGTCCAGCCACTTCTTAAAAGCTCCAGTGAAGGAGAGGTCTCAACCTAATACCCCATAAGGCTTTCACTACTATCTCCAGCAGATACTAAAAACAATAGATAATGGTGGGTTACTCACCAGTAACCGTCCTTCTTCAAGATGGGCTGCTCGGATCCATTCAGTAATAGGTGTCTCCGTGCCGGAGCGCTGGATTGGTCAGAAAACTTTTGTCCTAGCTTGTCAGGAGAGGGCAGGCGGCCTCTGCCCCTCGTGCCACCCCGTGGCTATATATACGGCCACCTCCTGACCTCTCCTCAGTTCCTCAGAGCTGCCAACTCCAGATGTGGGGATGGAGGGGAGGGACCTGAATGGATCCAAGCAGCCCATCTTGAAGAAGGACGGTTACTGGTGAGTAACCCACTATTCTTCTTCAAGCGCTGCTTGGATGCATTCAGTAATAGGTAACTACTAGCCACGCTGATGGATGGCGGGTAGAGTTGGGTCTTCCACCTTCAGCACAGCAAAACACCCCAGACAGGAAGAAGCCCAGCAAACAAGATTCTAACCAGAACCAAGAGACAAACTAGGCTCTTGACGTGGCACAGGAGAATCGACAACTGAGGGCCAACCCAAGTCAGGGGCAGGGCCGAACCCGCGAAGACATATGAGTGTGGGCAGGACGGACCAAGGTCACCATAACAAGGATGAAGAACGCAACATGAAAATATAGAAGGTTGCGTTTGGATGCTCCCCCTAAGTGGCAGAACACAAGGTATGAAGACCAGAAGATAAGTGTCTGGCCATAGGCCCTTCCAGCGTGAGCTCGTTGGGAAATGCTAGAGGCCAACAAGTACGGGGTTAGCCATAGCGGCTGCGGCCCACACAGGAAACAATGGAAGGGATGAACAGTATCCCATGGACTGAGCACCTCAAGGCCCGAGCCGGGATCCAAAGTCACAGTCTCGCCTGGGTGGCTACTGGCTGCACAGGTAGCCGCGGGAGGGGTGAACCTTATCCCCTGGACGGGGCACAACAAGTCCTTGCAGGGTCTGGTCGATGAGAGTAGTAGTGAAATTACGTCGTTGCATTGGGGAAAAGGGAACCCCAAGAATGATCGAGAACGGTCTGGCAAGACACTTCAAGCCCGTACAATGAAGGCCAAAGCCAAAAGTGGTGCGGTGGGAGGCACAGGGCATGCCGGCTACAGGATCTCAAGTTAGTACGCAAAGTGCGCGCTTCCAACCGAGTATGGTACTGAACCCTGGGTTTCTCGCTGGAGGGGTACTCCAGGACACTAGCACCCACAAGGCGTCGTAATGGCCTGAGGGGGTGCTGATGGTTTGGTACCTATAAGAGCCTTGGTAGCATGAGAACTCACGAAGAGAGAGAGCCCACTTTTGGCCATAATCCTGTGGGATTCCAGAATCACGAGGATTGTACGCAAAAGGGGGAAGGGAAGGCAGGAACAATGCCAGCTACTGCTTGGCCACCCAGTCAAGGTGGCCAAAGGGCTCGTAGAGGTGCTCTATTAGGGATATGGTCTCGGGTGCCTAGGGCACCACCAAAAGGATAGTGCCACCGCTACATTGCACCAACGTGATCACTAGGGGGAAAGACATGTTGATGTGGAGCTACCCCAAAAAATACAGTTGTTGGGGGAAGGAGAGGTCATCTTCCAACCACCTAGGAAGTGAAGCTGCCTACAGAGTATCAACCGCGGTATCACAGAGGTACCTTAGGTTTAGAGAACCCAATGCGGAGGGTTATTGCCAGTCAGGGAACCAGATGGCATTCCTCGTGGGGGATACAAGCCTCTGAATTTCTAAGTATTTCAGAAAACAGGAACTCTAACCTGTTTTCCTATAGCTATATATAAGCAACACATATAATCTAGTCCCTCAAGGAGGTGAGGGAAACAACGGTCCTGGTAAGGTCATCACCAGCATCTCATGGAGGTGACCCCATGGTTGAACTGTAGATCCCCAAGCAGATATAGCGGGTTGATGCACGCTCAAGGGGAAGTGCCCTCTGTCAGGGTACCTGTGTCCGAAAGGCAGGGAGGCTAGGGTGGGCAGTTACAAGCAACTCGGTGGAGGAGCTTCCATGCTTGGAGTGCGGCCTTCCGCCCAGCTATGACGGGGGACTTATGACGTGAAGGGGGACACTGATGTGGAAGGCCCAAGATAAGGTATCTCACTGTTGTTCCCCTTCCAGGGGAAAGGCGACGTTGGCGCCGTCCCTTTAGGTTCCCTGATCTGGAAAGTTCCAAGTCAGGTACACTAGATCTCTGCTTCGCGAATGAAGGGGGAAGGATGGGGGAAGATATGAGGAGGGCTGACCACTGCTTCTGGAAGGGTGGGCCTAGGACGAGGACTCCTAGGATAGGTGTCCTGAAAACAACTGAGGTTGCCCGCAAGGGAAGGGGCTGTTACCGAGCCTCAGCTTCTGTGAAGAAGGGGGGATATAGGGTGGCAGGGGTTGGACCACTCTGCCTTGGCCTCCCCTGGAGGCTAAGGTCCACCATGATGATGTGGATGCGTCCTGCTTGATGGGCAGGGTAGTGGAGGTTCTCGTCAAGCCGAGGTGTCGAGGGCCCCAGTGGAGCTGGCTACCCAGCGTGCTGACAGTATACTAGCGAGGGTATCAGAGGGTGTACCCCGACCCGGAATCGAGAATGGAGCCTACCTGATGTAGGACATCTGGGTAAACAGGAGTGGTTCTATGTCCAGCTGTACGCCGTGTATGCATGTGTCAGAGCCTCTGCAGGAGTGGCTGGGGCTACTATGAGACGCGCTTCTCATCCCTGGCAAGACCCATCCTGATACGAACAGCGCAGGGGTTGTCGGTCGAAGGGTACCCGAGAAAAGGGGGGGTGAGGGGTGGATTCACCATAAGTGCCTGAAGTAGCAGCTGCCGAGGATGTGTAGGGGTGGACCCTGGTACCGATGTACCGATGGTGCAGAGGGGTTTGGTTGGCACGGCCCATGTTCGGCTGAGATCAAGGAGAGTGCACGGCCAGAATTAGTGCACCCATGGTTGCGGTAGCAAGGGAGGAAAGCTGGTCTCGATTAAACCCATCCCCCCCCCCAACAGGAGGGAGAGGGTGTTGACTGTCCACTGCGACGATGCAGTGAAGTCTTATTGCATCCTGAATGTCTCAAGAATAGGGTGGCAGCCAACTGGGTGGGCACCATCCCTGCAGGTGAGAGAGGAAAGGGTCTCAGCACCCTGGCGGCGGGATGATGGCAGTGGAAGGGAAAAATTCCGCTGTGCTCCCACGATGATGTAGACGAGTGGGAATTTGGGGGGGGGGGCACATCTCCCCAAGAGGCTTATGTGGGAGGGGTGAGCCCGGGAAGGAGGAGGCCAAAGTATTTCACCTCTCCCCTGGGGTCCTGAGCAGTGCCCACCACAGATAAGGTTTCTGGGGGGAACAGGACGTCCCCTCCAAAAGGCAGGTCAAGGACCACCTGCTGTGCATTAGGGGGCACTCTAGCCTCCCTGAGCCAGGCCACTCGTTGGATAGTTACCGCCAAGGCCATAGTGCAGGCAGCTGTATCCACCATGTTGCGGGCCAAGAGAATGAGGTCTTGGGAGATTATGTTACCTTCCTCTGGAAAGGCATCATACTCCTCTCTGGCCTCTGGTGGGAGCAATCATCAGAATTTTGCGACTGATTCCCACACATCCAGCAAGTATCTGCTGGTTATGGCTTGGTTGTTTGGCACTCATAGTTGAAAGGCCGAGGAGTAGTAGATCTTATGGCCCAAGAGGTCCAGTTCCCTGGCTTCCCTGGAAGATGGGAGGGGGTTGATGGGGGCCCTCCTGGGCCTAGTGCCATCTGCACCACGTCCCTCGGGGGGACCGGGTGATCGGTGAGGGAAGGGAAGTCCGATTTGGGGACCCGGTATTTAATGCTCGCCATGTCCGCAACCGGGGGAATAGAGCTTGGACTCTGCCACCGGGAAGATGTGAGGTCCCAGGAGCTTGGGTGGAGTGGGACTGTCAGGGGTTCTGCCGAGGCAAAGGCTGGCCCGAAGAGGGTATTCGGAGGGGGACCCGAGGGCTGCACCTCCATTCCTAAATGGGCCACAGCCCGGCGCAACAAATCAAAATGCACCAACAGATTCCCTGTATAGGACCCCGGTGCCAGGGACAGAGAGGTACCGGGAGCTCGCTGTGATGGAGAGGGAGTCTCCCAGGGTGACCATTCCTGTGGGCGGAAATGGAGCGGCGACGGTGCTGAAGTGCGGCGCCAAGGTCACTTAGAGCCCCTTGGTGGCCCTTTCTCCGGGCTGGAAGCGGGGGAAGGAGATTGAGACTCCAGGAGCGGTACCAGTGACGGCAAGGTGATATGTTGCCACGGACATGGCCCTATGGTACCAGGCCCCAATGGAGTGGAAGACGGGGGGCTATATGGCGAGGGAGAGCAGCGCTCACGATGGATCCAGGCCTTAGACGTAAAGGCCAGTTTGCCCCTCTAGCTGGGATTGGGGCAGGTGGTGTGGGGAGTAGGAGGAGGGCTCGAGCAGCCTCCACTGCTTCGGGGGTGGACGGCACGAAGAGTGACTGCGCGCAGCCCCATGGCAAGTGCTCGCCTGGGGAAGGGGGACTGCCTGGCTGGGAGGACTCCTGCTCCTGTGGTACCGGGCTATAGAGAGCCTGTGGTGCCGAGGGTGACTGCGGTCGTTGCCGGGGTGAACTCGGCACCAGCGAGGCCGGGCTGTACTGGGCCAATGGTGCTGGAGATGCCAGTGAACGGCGCCGGGGTGATCCAGGTACCGGCAGTACCGAACTGTGCCGCCGGGGTGATCCGGGTACCGGCTGTGCCGGGGTGCCGGGGGTGACCTCAAGCAGTGCTGAGGTGCCGGGGTGCCAGGCTGGTGCTGAGGTGCCGGAGTTGGCACCAAGGTTGTGCGGTGGCGGCTACCGGCAGTACGGTGCCGTGTAGGCTCTGGTGCCAAGCTGGGTCTCAGCGCTGAGGGGGAACCCGAAGCCTCGGGTGGAGAGTGCTGAGTCTGCTCAGAGGCTAGGGCATAGTGCCGTTGTTCCCTCTCCTTGATGGTCTGAGGTTTAAAGGAGAGACACAGGGAACACGCTGAGACTACGTGGTCTTTGCCCAGGCACCCGAGGCACTTCCCGTGGGGATCATCCCGGGGGAAGGCCTTGCCGCACTTGGAGCAGGGTTTGAACCCTGGCATGATCGAATGATGTTCCGGCCCGACAGTGGAAGGCTCCTGTGGTGGAACTACGTCCACAAAGAGGTGCTCCCGGTCGAGCAACAAGCTCGTAGAAAGGAGGACAGGCTGCTTGCGTTCACAAGGAGCGGACATTCCAGATCCGACACGCAAGGCGGAAGAAATGAAACTGAGGAGGAGTTGGGAGGTGGCCGTATATATAGCCACAGGGTGGTGCAAGGGGCGGAGGCCACCTGCCCTCTCCTGACAGGCTAGGAAAAAAGTTTTCTGGCAAATCCGGCACTCCGGCACGGAGACACTTATTACTGAATGCATCTGAGCAGCGCTCAAAGAAGAACCCTGCTTCCTCAAACTTGTACTCTAGCACGAAACCTTACTAGTGAATCTCCTATGCTGTTATCTTAGCAGATGCGGATCCAACAGTCACACATCCCATGCATTTT
This sequence comes from Podocnemis expansa, assembly GCA_007922195.1. Taxonomy (NCBI): domain Eukaryota; kingdom Metazoa; phylum Chordata; order Testudines; family Podocnemididae; genus Podocnemis; species Podocnemis expansa. The sequence continues at coordinate 7,167,110 of ML682061.1, read as the reverse complement.
GGAAGTTGTTCCATTGAGGTGACTGATAGTTTTGCACTGGAGTGAAAATTGCCAAAAGGACTGATGATTTACTTCATGCCCTTCTGTATTGACTTGTGTTTCATCAAACCACCATGACTAATGCCAATAGAGCTCAGCATTGGTTTTCCCAGTTGCATGAGATTCTCCTCCCACCCCCACGCCAACAAAACAGACATTTAAAGGTCTACTGAAGTTGAACTCTACAACCATCACTAGAGAACAGCTTCCACTTTTCTATTAATTCTATACTATCTCAGAGACCGGGTCATTAACCAGGACCCCAGTATGCTAGACATTGCACAAACAGTACATATTAATAAACAAAAATAATAGCATTAGCTAATACCAGACAGAGACCCCTCAGAAAGCCTTTGGGGATTCAGGATTAGAGATTGATATTCCAGGTATGCGCTGTGGGAACCCTTTTCTTGCAGACAGCAAATATGGCAGATTAGTGCAGGTTTCAAAGGAAGGCATCTCTGCAGTGGTTAAAGTATAATTTGACCAGCCCCCTTCATGTATGTGCGGGCCTCAGGTAGGCACTTTTGAGCCCCACTGGCTCTTTCCTCACAAATGAAGCACAACCTCAAATCCACATCATCACCTCAACCTTGTCCACTAGTGCCCACATCAGACCCCTCTTTCCACATGTCTTCCACAGGCTCCATCCCCATTCCCTAAGCTCCCTGCCCCCAAGTCCCCACTCCAGCCCTCCTAACTGTCTTCAGCTCCCCAACCCCCTCAACACCTCCCCAGCCCCCTCCATCCCTAGCCCCCACTCTGCACACCTAGTGTACTAATTGGACACCCACAGCCTTCTGCAGCCAGCTGGTTCCCTCTTGGATTTCCTGTCCATGCAAATGTAGGGCTTCCTTCTCTCTCCCTGGCTAATGCTTAGTTTCCAGTCACTTTGGGGCTTGTCTCCTCACTGTCAGGAGCTGAGCCTCCATGCACTTGGCTCTCTGGGACTCGGAGTTGCTACAGGTAGTAACGGGCATGGAATGTGATCTGTCTCCCCCCCAACTCCCTGCTCCACTTCCAAAGTGCTCTGGTTCAAGGGGCCTGATCCAGCTTGTGCTGGAACCCATTGGGGGCCAACAGATGCCAGGTTCTTGATGGCTCCAGGGAAGTCAGTGGGCGTTTGGCCATTCCCTGTGCTCTGTGGTGCTGCCCCGAGCTCTCCTTTTGGAGGCTCGCATTCCCTGAGGAGATCAGGCCGGGTAAGCCCCCTGCATGCCATGCTCATGCTGGCTGTAAGCAGGGGGTGGGCTGGGGGACCTGCCTCATCCTTAAGCCAGCACCAGGGTGGTAAATTCTGCTTTGAAATCTCCCTGCTCCAGGAAATGCCCTTGCATCTTCACTAAAAGAAACATGAAGGCTCAGGTGGATTGATGGAAGGGGCTGTGAGTATCCAAGGGTGGCTGGTGGAGAAGCCTAGCTGTGCAATGGCTTTCCCCATATTCCCAGCCAGGGATTAAAGTAAGGGGGAATGCACCAGAATGCAGCGTTCCACCCCATTATTCTATTTTTAGGGGCCCCAGAATGCTGACCCCTAAAATTTGTGGGCCCAGGAAAGCATTCCGATGCATTCCCCCTTACTTTAACCCTTGCATCTGTGTGACATTCAAGCTGCTTCCTTGACCCTTGCAAAAGCTAGTCTCTAGAGTGAATGGCTTGTTTGGAGAGGACTTGAGAGGGCTTTCTGTTTGCCTGTGCACTAGTGATAGCAGCATTAGTTTATCTCTGAGCTGGGCAGGCATATCTAATGTATTTGAGTATTTAGAAATATTAGGGAGGTTTCATTTGGTCAACTATTTCTTGAAACTCTCTTCCACACACAGAACAGTGAGGTGAAGATGGAGTCTTTCCTCTGCCTCCTAAACCAAGAGCTCACAAGTGCAAGAGAAATGCAGGTCACCCATTGTAGTTATTGCCAATAGCCAAAAGAGAAGGCTAACAGAATTTGACCAAGTCCCAACCTGGGCACTTGTGGACCAGATCCTCAGCTGGTGTTAGTCTGTGTGGCTTCATGAGCCAGGATCTGGCCCATTTACTTCCATGGAGCTATGCTGTTTTACCTCAAGTGAGATTCTAGACCTGTAGGTACACTGATATCTAGAAGAGAGCCACTCTTTGATGACGATGATGGTAGAGCCACAATCCAAACCCAGGCCACATTGCAATAGGCAATGGGTGAACCCTCACAGAGGTCCATCTCTGTGCTTGGGTGAGGTTATCAGCCTACAATGAACAAATGAAGAATTGTCTCTGCTCTTTCATGAGCTTCTTTTTCACATCAAAGGGGAAAGTTCTGTCAGCAGAATTCAGTGTGAGATTTTCAAGAGTGCCTGAAGGGGATTGGGGAGCACAAATCCCACAGGAGGGGAAGATTTTCAAAAGCCGCTAAGGTAGGAGTACAAGCAGGATTTGTTCTATCAGATTGCTTCAGGCACTTGTGAAAATCCCACACTCAATTCTGCTGACTGGAATGGCAATCTCATTGAGTTGCTTTGAAAAGAAATATGGAGACAGCATAAACATCTCACAACTAACCTTTTGAAGGGAATGAAGGCAAAATAAACTATAATGTGTTAATTATGGAAAGGCCTTTTCTCTTCACATTTGGGATGTGTATGCCACAAATGTGTGTCAGTTTGATTACACTAGATTAGTTAAATGGATGTAGCTGTCCATGTGGGCACATTTATATACAGATAAATAACCAGGTTTAAACCACTCACTTTGGCTTGCCCTCCCTCTCCCCCCACCCCAGGTTCTCTACACAAAGACAAGTGGTCCTGCCTCTGGCAGGGGGTTGGACTAGATGACCTATGAGGTCCCTTCCAACCCTATCATTCTATGTTTCTAGATCAATCTTCTTGCTCTGTAAGCTCTAATCCAATGTCTGCCTTTATGTTGTTTGGATTGTTCCTCCATGAATGTCTGAGCCATCTCCATTTTTGTTCTGTAATTTCCTGTTCTATTGGTTTCTGTACTGTTCTCATTCAGAGTTCTTCATTTAAGAATTTTTCTCCAACAATCTGATACTGAAGAGTTGTCTAAGGCCATTGTTTATGAGAACTTGGAGTTTAGATAAGTTATCTAGCACACAGGCAATTTAACATCATTAACTTTGATTTAGCAGTTGAGATCAATGGCCTTATTTGTTAAATCAGTTAAAAGGTGTTAACCAGCATCTGTGCTAGGGAAAAGATCAAGGTGAGATCAGAGTTAGCTACAACTTGCTAACTAACCTCAATTATCTGTTCAGCTCCACTGCACTTTTATTTCCCCAACTTGGTCCACCAAGGTCACCCACTCTAGGCATGCAGTCACCACCTTCTTGGGCAGAGGCCTGCATCTCCCTTCCTCCTGTGTATATCCAGGCTCCTCAGTTCCCTAGACAGGTCAGTGTCTGTGCTTTGCTTTCTCTCCAGAAGTTAGGAACAGCTATAATTGACCACAGTGATAAGGTAGAATGCAACTCTTTATAAGCAAGCACAGGTATTTTAAAGGTAAAAAGCATTACAGAGAAAACATTAACATCAATAAAATAACCTGTATGCTAAAAAAACTTACCAGAGATCATCACAACTCTAAGTTCAGGCTCTGAGAAAATGTCAGTCTTTCCAAATCTGCAGCTGGGTGCCAAGCTCCTAATTATCTTAGATTCAGAACCAGAACCACTTTGAATAAAGTTTTTGCTCTGTATAGCTTGAGCCTATGATCTTGGCCTTGAGTAATGTGATCAAAAGATGATGGCCCCTCCTCTGGACATAACCCCAAGAGCCTGGGATTTTGCACAATCAGAGGTAAGGAATTTGCATTCATCTCCCCTAGATATTCCCAAACATTTCCAGTGTAACAACAACCTTAATTTATTTAGGCAAATTATATATTGGTGTAAGTGTCCGTATACACAATTGCACCAATTTAACCCCAGTTTTTGTTCAACTGCTACATCTTTATGTGGTGACCTGTCTTAAGGTTGTAACCGGGTTGCTATTAACTTTTTTTGTAATTTTAGACTAAAGAAACATTTTTAAGTTTATTATTAATAAATAATAATAATAATAATTAATAATACCTTTACCAAAATGAAACACTTCAGTCAACTCAAACCAAACAAGTTTCAGACTTTGTGAAATTTTTCAAGATGTCAACTTTTCATCTCAATTCAGGAAGGGAAGCTTTTTGATGTCTTGAAGCTATTCAGAATGACCTCATGAGGTCCCGTCTAACCCTATGATTCTATGATAAGATGAGAAACATTTCTAACCAAATCAGATGTGTTTTTCTCATGTTTAATCCACCCCCCCCAAAAAGTGTTTATGGAAAAGATCACTCAAATGATGATTGACATTTTAATTTAGCAAAAATGTTCCAAGCCAGAAGATTGGGGGAAGGCAAACAAGACAAGTAGGTGATGAAAGGGTTAATTTCATTCAACAATTTCAGGAAATTAAGCTAGAATGAACAGGCTGAGAAAGAATAATGTGGGCATGAGGTAAAAAGGAAATATGGGGGAGGGGAGAAGTCGTCTTTTGTTTCCCTGTTTCCCTCCTCTTCTTTCCTTCTGAGGTTTGTCCCTCCTGACTCAATGCCTTGAGTGCTGTGTTGTGCTGCCCCACTTGGAGAGACCCAGAATGTATTCTGCCCTCTAGGCTCTTCCTTGATCAAGGGGGGACAATCAGCACCTGGCCTATGCCTGGAACAGTGTATTTCCTTGAAGACACAGGCAAAGCTGCACGCAAATGGAGAGAACTCATGGCTATATGGTCCCTGTGTCATCCTGCTCACTGAAGAGGGAAGGGGGAAGGAAGCAGTCCCAACCTGTTGCTCAAGCCAGGATGCCAACTGGGCCTAACATAGGTTTTGCACAGGGTTGTTGGCCTGGTTTCCCTGGACATGATTCTCACTTGCACCAAAGCTCTTCATGCTAGTATAAAGAGGCCTTAAAGCTGATCTGAGGACTCTGCCAGTCCTGGTCTCAGCCTCCATCCCTCTCCACCACAAGCAGGAGTTGGGCCATGACTGGTTTGGCCCCTGCAGTAGGTACTTCCAGAGCCTGATGGTATTCACATGGGTATGTGCATGTGTGATGAGAAGCAAAGGACAGTGTGAGCAGCCTTGAGGCTGTTCTAGCATCCACGGTGGAGGTCAGGCAGGTCCCTGCACCGTCCTAGAGAACCAGGGGCCAGTTTCTCTGTTGGTGAAGTCAGTGGGGTTCAGGTTTCTCCCCAGGAACTGAAATGGGGGAGAGGAGTTGGAAATTGGGGGGGAGGGGGGAGGGAGGAGGGCCAATGAGGTGTGAGACTGTAGTGGTGAAGAGGGGCTAATATGGCACCATGCTAAAACTTGAAAAGTGGTTCATGAATGACCATTGTCTTAGATTATCATGAAAAGTTGGCTACTCATCTGGGACCAATACCATCTGACATATTCATAAATGATCAGGTAAAAGGGGCGAACACTGAGGTGGCAAGTTTGGTAGATGGTACAAATTTATTCCAAATTAAATTGGATTATTATTAAATTTGGATTATTAAATCCAAACCAGACTGTGAAGAGTTTTACAAAGGGACCTCACAAAACTGGATGACTGGACAACAAAATGGCAGCGGAAATTCAATGTTGATAAATACAAAGTAATGCATATTTGAAAACAGAAACCCAATGATACATATAAAATAATGGGGTCTAACTTAGCTGTTACCATTCAAGAAAGAGAGAGACTCTGAGTCTAAAGTCAGAAAGGACCAATATGATAGTCTGCCCTCCTGCACAATGCAGGACACAAAACCTCACCCACTCACTCCGGTTATAAATCTCTAACCTCTGACCGAATTAAAGTCCTCAAGTCATGATTTAAGACTTTAAAGTACAGAAAATCCACCAGCAAGTGAGCCATCCTGTGCCCCATGCTACAGAAGAAGGTGAAAAACCCCCACAGTCCTTCCCAATCTGCCTTGGGGGAAAATTCCTTCCCGAATTCTGACTCAAAATACAGCAATCAGTTAAACCCTGAGCATGTGAGCAAGTCTCACCAGATGTTGGAGTCTGTTGTGGATAGTTCTCTAAAAATTCTGTTCAGTGTGTGCACAAAAACTAATGGCATGGTAGGAAGGAACCATTAGGAAAGAAAATGGATTTAATAAGACAGAAAATATCATAATGCTACTGTGTAATCCAGGGTACTCCCACATCTTAAATACAACATGCAGATCTGGTTGCCCAGTCTCAAAAATATATATATTTTGGAATTAGAAAAGGTACAGAGAAAAGCAATTAAAATGATTAGGAGTATTGCACAGCTTTTCATAAAACTGGGACTTTTCAGTTTGGAAAAGAAATGAGTAAAAGTGGTTATAGAGGTCTATAAAATTGTGACTGGTATGGAGAAAGTGAATAAGGAATACTATTTAATATTTCACATAATGCAAGAATTAGGTGTCCCCCAATGAAATTAATAGGCAGTAGGTTTAAAACAAACAGAAGGAAGCATTTCTTTCCATAACACACAGTCAGCCTGTTTAACTTTTTGCCTGAGGATGTTGTGAAAGCCAAGACTATAAGAGGGTTAAAAAAAGAACTAGGTAAGTTTAAAGAGAATAGGTCCATTAATAGTATTAATTGGCATGGGCAGGGATGGATATACCACTATGTTCTGAAACGTTACTAGTCCCCTTTTGCCAGAAGGTGAGACTAGATGTCAAGAGATGGATAGCTCCCCGACTGCGTGTTCAGTTCATTCCCTCTGAAGCACCTGGCACTGGCCACTATCAGAAGACAGGCATCTGACAAAGTGGGATTTTCTCCTATGAAAGCTCATGTGATAGATAGATTAGTTAGTCTTTAAGTGCCACAGGACTCCTTGCTTGTTTTGCTGAACTAGACCAACATGGCTACCCCTTTGGAACAGGGCTAGATGGCCATTGGTCAGATCCAGTATTGCCATTCCAATACTCTTACATAAAAATTAATTAAAAAATAATTTTTTTTATTACATAAAATATCCAAGATAATGGCCTCTAAAGGTAGTGATGATGTGAGATAATGAGCTTGGCAAATAAAGCATTTTAAAAATCTTGGCCTACTAGGAAATATTTATATAAGATTCCAAGTCACAAATCTAGCATTCTGCAGCAAAGTCACTAAAACACAATGGCTGTGTCTACATTGCAAAGCACTTTTGAAAAAACTTTTTTTTAAAAATTATTTTGAAATACATTTGAAATAATTATCTCAAAATAACTTTTTTCAAAAATGCTATTTCGGAAGAACAGTCCGAGGATGGCTCCTTGTCCCGAAATACTGTGGCTTTTTCCCCGCCCAAAAGTGAAAGTCTATGCCAGACCTTCTTTTTCGAAAAAAAGAAAGCCAATGGAAGAGACAGGTAGGCTATTTCGAAAAAAGCCTTTGCCGTGTCCAGTGATGGCTTTTTTTGAAAAAGTTGTCTCAAAAAAGGCTTTTTTCCCCAAACATAACCAGGCTTAGCGTTGGCAAAAAAAAGTGCCAGTATTTCAAGATACCGGTGTGCTTTTTTTTAAAAACCTAAACCCGACAGCTTTTTCCGAAAGAAAAAGCCTTTTCTGAGATTAGCTTTTTTTTAAAAAGCTATCGCTGGATGCGGCAAATGCTTTCCCACCTATCTCCTCTATTGGCTTTCTTTTTTTCAAAAAAGAAATTCTGGTGTAGTCTTTCACTTATGAAAAAAAAAGGCTGAAATATTTCAGGACAAGGAGCTGTCCTCTGATTCTTCTCCCAAAATACCATTTTTGAAAAAAAATTATTTCAAGATAATCATTTCTAATATATTTCAAAATAATTTTTTTGAAAAAAGTTTTTTTGAAAGCGCTCTGCAATGTAGATTCAGCCAGTGAGACAATGTTTGTTAGTCTTTAAAAGTGCTACTAGACTCCTTGTTTGTTTAACAAACAAATGTTCCTTTAATGTGCTCCTCTCCCTTCTCCATACTGCACTCACCTTGTTGTCCTCCTTGTCAGTACTGGAGGGAGACCTATAGTTCAGAAGTGCTTTCACAAGAGTTCACCTTCCAGGGAAAAGGGGGACAAAGCCAGTAGCAGCACTTTGCTCCTTCCTCCAGCTGTTGGCCCTGTTATTCTTCCCTACTTCACTCAGTCACCTTTGTTGTGGATATAGTCTCCTCCACACTGTGTGTGACTTCTGTGATTTTAGGTCTCAGTGGGGGATCTTAAGCTGAGGCAGGCTGGAAGTCTCTAGTCTGCACAAAACAGGGTTACTTTCCCACACTCCAGGCCTAAGCACTAGCACTTAGATGCACCAGATTATCTGTGATTTCAGGTATAATGGTCACTTAAAATAAAAAGACTGTACAGAGCCTGACTCAGAAGGATAAGCACTATTTGACCAGCTGAATACTTGTTAAAAGATAGAGTTGATTGCTAATCAGATACTTCTTGTAAGGGAGAGCCCATGACATCAAGCAAACATCTGTCCCCTTCCCCTCCAACTGCGAAGCAATCTGATGTGGCATCTGAATCTCCTTAAATTTGCCAAAGTGCCACCAAACTCCTTGTTTGCTTTCCTTACTTCTTAGTGAGTTCATTTCAGTCCAGTCATTTCCAACCAATGACTAAACAGGTATAATACTACGTAACTAGTTAGCTGACAACTGGGGGGGGGGGGGGGGTTTTAGAAAATCAGGGGGATTTAGGGGGGTGTAAGGGAAGTGTTAGGGGAAATCCCTTGTGGTGGTAAGGCGGCAGAGAATTTGGCCTGGGAAGCACAATGATGTCTTAAGAGTTTTGCCTCTTGGCCCAAACATAGGAACAGTCGTACTGAGAATCAGCCCCATTCTATCTAGACAGGAACCTTACAGGAACTTAAAGCTGTTTGCAGCCTGGATATTGAGGTATGCTACACCTCCAGATCACTGACACCCTGCACCTTCTGAAATGCAGCCACCTTTGGGAAGGAGCACAGTAGCCATTCTGCAGCCCTTCATAACAGTTCTTGGAGAAGAAGTGACGAATAAATTCTCCAGCAGACTCTACAGGGCTAGTTTATGGAGACAGAATGTAATTATTGCCTTTGGAATCTGGCCAGGACAGCGAGGTTAACACCCCCACTCTTGAGAAAAGTGCTGTGGGAGCTTTACAGGGACACTGCTAAATTGTTTTATAGTCTCAAGTTTAGGTTTTGTAGACAAAGAGCTTTAACAAAACTGACTGGGAGTAAAAATGTTTTTGTGGCATTAAAAGAAGGGAGAGAGACATCATGAGGTCCTTTGGACTAAAACTCTCCCCTGCAGTGTGGGCAAAGCAAAACACAACAGCCTTGGATATAGAAGAGTGCCACAGAAAGTGAAAACTCAGCATTCTGCTCAAAAGGTTCCTAGCACATTCAAGGACCTACTGGAAATATAGAAAAGAAAGAGGCTCATTCTGCATTCCTTGTCAAAGCTGTGTGACATGCCAGAATTCAACAAACATGATCAGTTGTGAAAACTCACTAAGGTTTAAAACACTGGTTCAGTTTTAGCCATCACAACTTTTAACATCCTAGCCTGGCTTGGGGCAAGGTTGCCAGCAGCATAACCTTGGCATCAATTTCTAATCAATCTAGTAGCAGCTCAGGGCTCACCTGTCTGTGCCTTTAAGCAAAGACAAAGCTTTTCAAAATGTAAGTGCTTAGGGCAAGGCCTGCACCTATGTTAGCCCTGAGGAGGGACTCTTGTGTGCCAGTCTCAACCAGCTTTATCCTTGAGCAAAAGCAATCAAGCCTTCTAAACTGACCTGCTCGTTCTGGACTGGTCAGTATTTCCTTCTAGACCTCAGGGAGGATTATATTGTTGATGACCCTGTCTTCAAGTGTCAAGGCATTGAGGCTTCCATCCAGGGGCAGAGAAGGCCTGACAGACAACTTAACTGGGTCTATATACAGAGCAAACTCTTTAAAGCAGGGCTTGTCTCTTGAAGGGTATGTACAGCACCAAGCACCATGGAGCTCTGATCTCAGAGCGCAGCTAGGTGCTACTGGCATTGTGATGACAAACATCTTACAAGTTTGGAGTTCTCTAATGTATGAAAGCTGACTGAATTATTCACAGTAAGTAACTGTTCATTGAATTTAGTCCTTTTTTCTTTTGTGGCTCATTCACAGATGGGCTTTGTTTATAGTTGTTTGCTATTCATAATTTATTTGATGCAAGAAACAAATATCAGTTTATGAATTGCTTTCTTTCACTGTTCACTGGTGGTTATTTGTGGTCTGTTATTGGTCACCTAAGAACCATGGAAGTGTTTCTGTAGTTCATTTAAAGGGCTGGCCCAAAGTCCACTGAAAACATGGATAATTTTTCAAGGACTCAGTGGGTTTTGAATTGGGCCCCTAGATGATTAAAGCCTAGAAAAAAGTTTGCCTGTATAGCTGTACCAGCAAACCGTCCTAGTACAGATACAGTTTATATTGTATTTTGCCATATCGTTTATAGCAGGTCTACAATAAAATAAGCTACTCTGGAAAAAAACACTTTTTTAAAAAGTTTCTAGACCTGGCCTAAAACTGACCTAAAACTTTTTCAAGAACACCAGCAAAGGAATCTTTAAAAAAAGTCAGTCTTTTGCTGTTTTTTGATACATAAAAGTTCTTTCCCAGTCACTCTACTTTCACCAGTGATGTCAGTTCCCTGATCATCCTACAGCAAGCTTGTCCAATATGCTGCCTGGGGGCCAGAATCCGGCCTGCCAAGGTCTCTTATCTGGCCCACAGAGCCACTGCACATACACTCTTCTTACCACTTCTGCCACTGTCCTGCTGCCCTGCCATGCCGTGCTCCCCTTCCCCCTTCCCTCTCTTGCCACCCCTGCCCTGCTCTCCACGCTCCTCCTTCCCTGCCACACTCCCCTGCCAGCTACACACCCACTGCTCTTTCTTGCCACCCCTGCCACACACACTCCTTTTCCCTTGCTGCCCCACATAGCCACCCGACCTCCCCTCTCTGGCCACCCCTCCACTCTGCTCCCTACACTGTCCCCTACCATTCCGCATGGCCACTCCTATCCTATCACCTTTTCTCTTCCTTCCAGCCTTGCTGTTACAGAACATTTATAGAACCAAACTGAATTTGTAAGCTGGTGCTCGTTTTCAACTGTTTAAATTTTATTAATAATAAGATGAATGTTTATGCTTTATCTAGCCAAAATGTGCTCACCAGCCCCCGAGTGAGAAAAGAATTGCAATGTGGCCGCTTATCCGAAAAGCTTGGACACCCCTGTCCCAGAGCCTAGAGAGGGTCTGAATTTCTAGTGTTAAAAAACCAACCAACCAAACAAACAAAAGCATTCGAAATTCTCTCTTTCTAAAAGAACCATACACTTGCAGATCTTAGGTATATACAAGAAAGACACACAAGATGTCATAAGTCTAATTATTCTTTCCATTGCAGGGCATCTTTAAAACTGTGAATAATGAACAAATAAGAACAACTCTTTTCAGAGATCACAATACATTTTACAACTGTAATGCAAAGGAGGGTAGTATCATTACCCCCATTTTACATATGGGGAAACTAAGGCACAGACTAGTCAACTGATTTGCTCCAGGTCAATCAACTACCCCCTGCAGAGCATGGACTAGAACCCAGTGCTCCAGAGTGCAAATGCCAGGTTCTAGCTACTAGGCCACATTGTCTCTGCCCTGGGCATTACAGCAATAGCTAAGGAAAACTGCCTCATGCAAGTTTCCTTGTTTGCATAACAATATGCGGCTACTGCAAACTCACCTGGAATATAAAGATTGTATAGGCTTCCTACATGCCCTCTCTATAGGGTGAATTTATCCACATACCCATGGAGACCAGGGTGTCAATGTATGAACAATGGTATTTGTTAGTTTATTCTTGAGTCTGTACCATCTTTTGTTCATTGCTGTGCTGAAAAAAAAATCACACCATTTCAATCAGATCTACAGACAGGAATAATACTACAAAACAAATGTTTCATCTTAAAAATGACTTAAGGTGATTACATGACAGTGCTATTAGCCATTAGATCATTTATGAATCCCAAACATTTGGTAAGCAAGGGCGTTACTAATTAAAGACATGGTAATTCTTACACTGCCTGCTTAATGAACAAACCTATTTTTCTTACGATGTAGGAGGAAGTGCCTATTTCATTGCAACACAATAACCTTAATTCTGACCCATCACATTGCTAGATGTCATGGTTTTGTTATTCTTTTAAATTCCATTATTTAATTCTTTCTTTTTTAAAAGTTATTGTTATGTGGGAAGTAGTGTCAGCTAACCTAGTTATCACTTGACAGGATATTTTTTTCAAGTAGTTATAAACACTTTCCTCAAGAGTGAGCAAGGAGTCCTGTGGCACTTAAAAACTAACAGATTTATTTATTGCATGAGCTTTCATGGGAGCAGTAGGACTCCTTGTTTGTTTTATTGAACTAGGCTAGCACAGCTGGCCCCTTTGGAACTTTCTCAAGAATTACATTGTGCCTGTGGGTCAATGGAAGAGTTCATAGATTACCAAATGTAGTACCATGACCACCACCAATCTCCATTTCCCCTTCAACAGGGCCTCTTGAGGAATTCAAAAAGTTTTCAGTCACCTTTTTAGCCCAACATCCGTTGATCTATTCTTCATCAAGCTGCTAAGAACTCGTCCAAAACGGAGATCAGGAAGTCTCAAAACAAATACAATGTCTTTCTTAAGTGCCAGCAACCTGCCTGCACTTCCTTATTAGCTCACTATCAGGTCTCCTCTGTACACTTTTGCTGCTGCCTTTTATATTGGAATCCCCTGATTCCAAGTGGGGGCTCATCTTGTAATCAGGGCTGGCTTAGCCCCAGGCTTTCCAGACAAGGGACACGCTGCCTTGTTACACCAATTTATGGTGAAATTATACATTGATGTGGATTTGTGTTTGAAGCTGGTCAGGATGTGCCACTAGTATGTATGCATAGAGCCCTGCAAATCCGCGGATATCCGCCTTATATCTGCATCCGCAGATAGAACCCAGATATCCGCAGACCATTTCTTGTGGATGCAGACCGAATACGGATCCACATATTTTTATCTGCACATTTTACAATTGTAATGCAAAGGAGGGTAGTATCATTACCCCCATTTTACATATGGGGAAACTGAGGCACAGACTAGTCAACTGACTTGCTCCAGGTCAATCAACTACCCCCTGCAGAGCCTGGGCCCCTAGATGATTAAAGCCTAGAATGGTCCGCAGATATCCGCATTATAGCCACATCCCTGGATACAACACGGATATCCACGGACCATTTCTTGCGGATGCAGGTCGGACATGGAACCACTTATTTGTATCTATGCAGGGTTCTATGTACAAGCCAAGAGTTTTTAAAATAGCTGCCTTTTCATTCCTCCTCCATGCCTCTTCCCATCATACAATGTGATGCAATAGCACTTCGCCACATAACACCCCTTCTTCCGATCTGTGTAAGCCAGTAGGACTTTGCCCTGCCAAAGCCTGCTATGTGATATTGTAACCTACTAGGGTGGGCTCAAATTCATCTACTTGCTCCTCACCAGTGCCTCACAGAGAAAACCCCTGCAGAAAGCAGCTGGAAGAGCCAGGATCCAGTCTGTTCAGGACTCACACCAAAGACTGCTCAGAGTTCCCATCCCACATTAAACTACAACTCAGCATAAATGTCAATTAACTTTATTAACCAACCAAATAAACCTTATTCTAAGAAAACATGATAAATTTAAACCAAACAGTAAAAAACCCAGGAGTCCCAATGTTCAGGTGGAGTCACCCTTATCTCAATTGCAGTCTTTTAAGTCCTTGAGGCTTGAATGCAAAAGAGAACCAATCCTCATCTTCTCTGGTTGCAGGAATCTTCAGCTGGAATCCATGCAGTCCTTCCCTTCCTCTCCTCAACCAGCACCATGCAATCAGGTCACTGGCCATCCAGCTTTCAGATCCACAACAGAAAACTCTCCTGTAAAATAGTCCAAAGCAGGGAGAAAACATCCTGCAGTCCACTCTGGGCTCAGCTCCTCTCACTCAATCACTGGACACATGGACTCTGCAGCTCTCCATCACCGCTCCTCTCTGGGCTGCTGCTCTCAGGCTTCTCCCGAGGCACGTAACTCCAGCATAACAATAAAACTTGTGGAGCTTGCTCAATGTGCTCCCACACCCTCTTACCAGAAGGTTCTGGTTTCTGGGCCGCAAAATCTGCCCAGCAACGTACTGAGCCATAACGGATCCCAGAAAGAGATTACTCCTTTTTAGGCACATGGGTTATAATATCAGAGCAGCAGGTGAGAGCTACTTAGCAAGTGATCTCAGGGTATTTCAACAGATTCATGCTGATCCTGCATAGAACATGCTTTGAAGTTACACCTCAGGCTGGAGCTTGGCTTCAGAAGTCTGTGAAGGTGGGTGGGCTTCTTCTACCAAGTGGAAGAACTTCTCCACCATACACATCCCCTACTTTGGAACACAGCCAAGCATCTGTGACAGGGGTCTCAAACATGCGGCCCCTTTACCTTATGTAGCCCATGACAACAGCCAGAATTCAGGGGGTCCCAGCCCTTGGCTGGCTTTTGAAGCTGCCCGTGCCTTGCTGACTGGGAGCCAGCAACCAGGCTGTGGCTGCCTGCCTCCCATCTGGGGTCCTGTTGCCATTGGCAGTGCTTTGGGGCCAGGTCACACGAGCCTACCCTGCCCATGTCTGCACTTCACCCTGCTTGGCTTCTGGGCTGGACCTCCCCACCTCCAGGGCAGAACAGTCAACCGGGGGTAGGTGCATGGGGCCAGGCCTTTCTTGGCCGGTGCTGTCCTGCCCCACACAAGTCAGGCCCCGGCTGGGGCTGGCACCCACTGATAGCGCAGCCTCAGCTGGCCGGGGTGGTGGTGGCAGCACAGGGCTGGCTCCTGGCACCAGCTTGAGATCCCTGACCATGGCTGGAGTGCCGGCAGCAGTGGCCTTGGCCGGCTCCTGACCAGGGCCAGCTTCCAGTGTGCAGTAGGGAGCCGTTCTATGGCTGCTTGCCTCCCCTCAGGGGTTGGGGTTGCAAGCAACCTTCCATTTTTCTTTCTTTCCTTATTTCTTAAAAAAAAACCAACTTATTTTAATTAAAAAGCTTTCTAAAAACTGAATTTTGATTAAAAATTCATACAAATTCAATTAATTAAACACAATTAATATATTCTATTTACAATCACTTCGAATTCAATTAATTTTTAATTTAATTTTAATTAAATAAACTGGTGGCCCTGCTGTATGAAAAGGTTTCAGTAGTGCAGCCCTCGGGCTAATATCCTAGTCCTCATATGGCCCTCACGATGATTGGAGTTTGAGATCCCTGATGTATGAGATCGCCACTGACGTTTTGGCTGCTGCATCGGAACTGCTGAAGGTACTTCCAAGAGGAAGGTACTAATATATTAATACTTCTCACGCTTGTTGTCATTGCCATTGATTCCTGCCACATAGTCTGGCACTTCTGGAGCAGGGTCACAAGCATATTAGTGGAATTACTTCTTTATGATGACAACAGGCAGTGGCTCCAGAACCTTTGCATAAAGAAGTGGATGTTCCTAGAGGTTGGCAATCAGCTTGTCCCTACTCTCTACAGCCAGGAAATCCACAGGAAGGAGGCCCATGTTCATCCATCAGCAGGTCGTTATAACCATCTGGAACCTGGAGACTCCCAATCGCTAGATGGCTGAATAGAACTTGATCTGTTCGAGACAACCAAGCAAGCAAGGAGTCCTGTGGCACTTTTAAAGACTAACAAATTTATTTATAGCATGAGGTTTCATGGGAGAAAATCCCACTTCGTCAGAACTTTGAAGATGGGGAACTTTTCTTCAAAGCCTCTTCCTACATTACAAGAAGTTTGTTTTCTTCACCAGTCAACGCTTAGTGAAAAATTCATGGTAGAATCAACAAGATGCTGATTTAGCCTGAAGACACAGCACAGCATCCCTACAACTCCCTGTGTTCATGCACAGAGCTGACATGCTGCCAACCATGGGGATGCCTAACACAAAGGCTATGCCTACACTCAGGGGCGCAGGTAAGTCACCTTAAAAAGGTCTACTTTAAGTTGACTTAAAGTCAACTTTGTTAAGTCCACTTAGGGGTAGATCTACACCAGTAGACGTACATCGGGCCCTGACCACTGCCCTGTCTTGGGCTGCCATCTGGCTCCTGCCACTGCTGGCAAGCTGCCAGGAGCAAGATCTGGTGCTGAGCCGCTTGCTGCGGGCAGCAAGGGCTGGGAGCTGGCTCCTGTTGCCAGCAGCAAAGGACTGGGAGCCCAACCTGGCTCTGAGCCCCTTGCCACAAACAGTGGAGGCAGGTGGTGGAGGCTGGGAGCTGGCTGCTGCCACTGGCAGCAAGCGGCGCTGGGCTGGATCTGGCTCTGAGCTGCTTGCCGCTGCCAGCAGGTGGCTCAGCAGCTTGGTCAATTTCACAGCCTACTCCTGGATCGGTCTCTAAGCCACCTGCAGCAAGTGACTGTGGGCCAGATCCAGCTCCGCGCTGCTTGCTGCCTGCAGCAGAAGCCAGCTCCCAGCCCCAACCACCCGCGGCAAGGGGCTTGGGGCTGAATTGGACTCCCAGCCCCTTGCCTCCAGTGGCTGGGGCTGTATCAGGCCCCTAGAACCCAATCAGGACCTGGGGCAGGGCAGGGACAGGGGCCTGTGACTTCCTGCCATGTAAAGTTGACTTAAAAGCTGAAGTCAACTTGTAGAGCAGGTTTTATTAAGTCAACTTAATAAATTCTAAATTTGGCCACGGAGTTGCTTAAGTCAACTTAAGCTGGGTCAAGTTGACTTAAGCCTCCAGTGTAGACATAGCCAAAGAGACTGACATCTCATGTGGTAATTTGGACTCATACATTAAAGCCATAAATGGACCACATCCCCACTCTGGTTTTATTTGGACTCAACACAGTCAGATTTGGGGATTTCTGTTGATACTCAGTCCAGGATAGTGCAAAGATGGCCAATTTAGAAAGTGTGTTGTATTACACAGGAGTATTATAATTTGGTGTGGAGCCTTAACCTAGATAGATAAAAATTGGTGAGCAGCTAGCAAAACTTTCCAAATATCTGCTTATTATTATACCCTTGCTCAGGATATAAAACGCTGGCCTTATGTGTGGCTGTATCACCCGCTAGGTGCTAGTTCTAGGGACGAGGTAACGTGGTCCAATCCAATATCTATGTCAATTCTCCTTAAGGTCAAAGGAGCAAGTGCTTGTGCTCCAGGTGCTGAGGATGAGTGTTTAATCTCTGCTGATGACTATGCTGTCTCTTAACCTTATCTGTGGAGCCCTGCTTAAGAAAGCAGTTGTGGGTTACCTGCAGTAACCGTCCGTGACAAGGTTTGCCTGGCCTCACTAAAAGGCAGGCAGGACACCGGCAGCAGGCGGCCCAAACTAGTTTTAAATTTGGCAGTCCCTTCCAGGGGAAGGAAAGGGTTTGGGGAAAAAAACACCAGTACATCTAGAACAGTCTACAATGCAGAGATAAGGTACTCCGCCATAAGTCAAATGTCTTTTATATAGGGTACTTGATGCTCAAGTCTTCAGGGACAAGGGGTAAACCACGCAGGGTATACAACTGGGATGCCATCTGGGGAAAAGGGGAAGAGGAGGAGGGAGACACAGGCCTGCCCTACTCCACTGTGTCCCAGCCCAGGGCCCTGAGAGAGGCTGGGCATTTGACCATGGGGTCAGCGGGGATCCAGATGCAACATGCTGACCCCAGTGTGGGGTATAGTTCCCCTGGACTACTGCCTTCCCCCTCTCCCCTTCAACCGTGTCCTTGAGGTAGTCGCTTAGGGCAACAAGCAGAAGCCCTCCATTTCATCTGGCAGTGGTAGGTTGGGAAGCTCTGGTGTGGCCTCCATCTCTTCTGGCGGGGGTAACTCTGGAAGCTCCACACGGTCTGGTGCAAGGGGCAGCTCCTCCAGGTCCTGCCCCCCAGCGAGGTTAGCTTTCAGCTGAGCCAACAGCAGTTCATCCAAATCATGTGAAGACAGCGGGACTGGTTCACAGCAGTCTGGGCCTTCCGGGAAACATTTGGAGTTCTGGCTGTCCCCCCAGTCTGTCATCCCCAAGCGGAGTTGGCTTCTCCCCCAGAGCACCGGCCATGGGAGGCCCAAGCCAGCCATCCAGGTACTGGCATGGAGGTCCATGGGTAGGCGCAGATTCCCTCTGCGGGAGGAACGGCCGGGGCTGAGGAGCCAGGAAGGAGCCATCCTTCCTCTTCAGTGGCCAGGGCTGGACTGAGCTCCATGGCCTGGCTTTTATACTTCCTGCTCCACCCCTTGGGCTCCACAGGTAACCCACTGTTATTTGAGTGCTACTCACATCATTCAGTTACAGGTGCCTGCTAGCCATACGCAGGATGGTGGGCAGAGTTACAGCTTTCCCACTTTGAGCACGGCTCAGCCCAACACGGCATCATCTCAGGCCTGTTGAACAATAGTGTAGTGCATCACAAAGGTGTGTACTGATAACCACATTGCTGCTCTGCAGATCTCATGTATCGGGACCTGCGCTAGGAAGGCCGCTGAGGACACTTTCGTTCTCTTTGAGTCCATCCTAACCCTCCCAGAGAGGGGTGCATTTGACCTTTTGTAGCAGTCTTTAATACAGTTCACTATCCATGCTGAAATACGTTGAGTTGTCACTGGCTGGCCTCTTTTACATTCCGCAACTGCAACAAATAGTTAGGATGTCTTGCGGAACGGGCAGGTGCAATCTATATAGTTCAGGAGTGCTCTTCTGATGTCTAAGGTGTGCCAGTTCCTCTGGTTCTCTGTAACCTGAGGGTCTGGGAAGAACATCAGGAGACAGATGTCCTGGTTCAGGTGGAATGGAGAAGCCACTTTAGAGAGAAAAGCTGGATGCGGGAGTAGTAGCACCTTGGCCGTAAAGAATCTAGTGTACAGAGGTTCTGAGGAGAGGGCCTTTAGCTCAGATAGTTGTCTAGCCGAGGTTATGGCTACTGAAAAGGCCACTTTCCAGGAGAGAACGAAATCAGTACAGGAGTCTAAGGGTTCGTATGGTGGTTCTGTTAAGGCACAAAGCACCACATTCAAGTCTGGATCCCTGGGCTATGGGTAGATCCTTTTGATTCCCTTTAGGAATCTAGTGGAAGTGGGGTGTGAGAAAACTCGAACCTCTTCTATCTTCTTGTGTAGGGCCAAGATCGCTTCTAGGGGTACTCTGAGAGAGGGGGTCAAAAGGCCCCTATCTTTAAGGTCTAGGAGGTAGTCCAGTATAGAATGGCTTGGGGCTGACTCTGGGCTATTCCTCTATCCTGGGACAAGAGGGAGAACCACTTCCACTTATTGGTGTAAGTGGCCCTGGTGGAGGGTCTTTTGCTACTAATTAGTCTCCTGTATCTGGGGGCATAGGCCGGACCCCTGCAGACCAGCTTCTCTCCCGTGAAGCCAACATCCCCTCTACCACCAGAGTCTCATAGGCTATGTCCACACATATATCATTATTTCGAAATAACCCATTTTGAAATGAGTTATTTCGAAATAAAGTCCTTATTTTGAAATAAGTTAATTCCAATTAACAGTTTGTTAATTCAAATTAAGGGAAAGCCTGCTTTCGAAATAGCCATTGTTTCAAAATGGTTATTTCAAAACAAGGCCATTTGGACATGTTGTTTCAAAACAGTTGTTTTGAAACAATGGTGTTTCGAAACCGTGTCTAAATGCTGTTGTTTCAAAACAACTATTTTGAAACAATGGCTATTTTGATTAGATGCGAGGTTTAACGGTTTCGAAATAATGGTGCGTCATGTGGACATGTAGCTTCTTATTTCAAAACAACCTCTGTTGCTTCAAAATAAGAAGCCTGTGTGGACATATCCATAGTCCCTGAGGAGTTCTTGAGAGACTAGGTCTCGGAACTGCTCCATGGGCTGGTGATTGGTGATAGTGAACTGGAGGGCTGAGGTGGAGTAAACCTTCTTCCCAAAGAGGTCCAGTCTTTTAGCTTCTTTGTTCTTAGGAGTGGAGGTTGGCTGTCCATGTCTCTCCTTTCAGTTGACCGCATCAACCACTAGGGACCCCGGTGTGGGACATGATATTTGCATTCAGCAGTCTTGGATACTGGCAGAAGGGATGACAGTGTCTGCCTGTGGGCCTTGGCTATTTTGTTATATCCCCTCATGGAGTGGCACAGAAATTCTTGTGGTGGGGCCACATCATCCACATCAAAGAAGGGGTTGAAGTCCTCCCTAAAGACCTCTACCTCCAGGTTTAAGTTTGCTGGGTGCAGTGCAAGAGGTCTTGGTGGGTGCGAGGGTCATCCCTATAAGTCAGGGGTCTAAGGTATGTGGCCTCATCTGGGGAGGAGGATGACAGAACCCTTGATCTGCTGTGCCAAGCCTGGTTGGTGCTGGGGTCAAACTCTTCCTCAGAGACCCCTGGGGAATGAGAGGGTCTGGAGGAGGGAGGTCTGGAAGAGCCCGGTGTTATGGGCTCGTCCTGCGAGGGACAGTCCATCCATTGGCTGGAGCATTCCCTAAATGAATGTGGTGCCAATTCTCAGTGCGTTGGGGAACAGCCTCTCTTGCCATGGTGCCGATCAGTGCTGCGCCAGCAACTACGCTATCAGCCCTTGGTTTTAGATGGTGCTGGAGAGGCAGAGCAGGCTGATGTCAGTGCCAAAGTGGCCGGCATCAAGGAGTCAATATGGGAGCCCCCACATTGCAGTGGTGTTGGAGATCCCTTGTGGTGATGTTTCCCTGCCGGTTTTTCGGCTGTAGGCGTCGGTGCCGGGAATGAAGGAGAGCATCGGTGCCATGGTTTGGCATCAGAGGTGCCGGAGGAACCAAATTGGGACCTCACATGTCTGGAGCCCTGCAAGTATGGTGTGGAGCACTCTCAAGAGGTCTCTGGGGAGAAGGTTGGATGCTCTCCCTCCTCCTCATGCTCAGGCTCAGAGTGCATCGGGGATGAGCCCAGTGCTAGAGTAGCCTTTTGTGGAGTGGATGGGCGTTTACTCCATCTCTGTGCCAGAGATGGACCATGCTCCGCAGCTGTCCACGCCTTCGATAGAAAGGCAGGCTTGCCTCTAAGTTTGGAGGGCTTGGGAGGTATGGAAGTCAGCAACTGGAGAGCCTTTGCCACCTCAAAGGCTTCTAGCTTCGAAGGGACTGGGAGCTGCTCCAGGCCCTTCCCTCATGCAGGCGCATCGGTGCCGAGTCTGACCCTGAGTGAGGCTTCTTTTGTTCCACTGAGGAGCAGTGCCAAGCGGGCCCCAATGCCAACTTGGCATGCAGTGCTGACGGTTCTTTATGCACCCCAGACATACTGGGGGCTGGCTGCAGTGCCTGCTCCAATGCCGTCGTATGCAGCCTTTGCTCCCTGTCTTTTTGAGTCCTTCACTTGAATGAACGACAGATGGTGCATTTATCAGCCTGGTGGGTCTTGCCCAGTCATTTTAGGCACTTCTCATGAGAATCACTCACTGGGAAGGCCTTGCTACAGCTGGTGCAGGCTTTGAAGCCCAGCATGGTTGGCAGCAGGTCAGAGCAATGTTCAGACTTCAGATGCTGAGTGGACTCGGTGGGGACACTGGCTCGTGGGAGGACAATGTCCACAAATAGATTTTTCTAAATTAAATTGATGGTTCATACATATTGAGACAGGTGCTTGCACGAATGCAAGAGTAGGCTGTTCCAAAACCATCACTGAAGGTGTAAAGAAGGAACTGAGGGGGATGAGGTCAGAGTCATATATACAGCCATGCATGCAGCATAGAGGGGGCGTTGGCCACTGACCCTGTTCTGACAGGCTAGGGCAAAAAGCTTTCTGTCCAACTGTGTGCTGCAGCAGCACATAGACACCTGTAACTGAATGATGTAAGCAGTGCTCGAAGAAGAACATATGCTCACAGAATGGAGACTGAATGCCATGTAATGAGTCCCTTTAAGGGAGCTGGGTTTAACCCCCAACTGTGCCAAAATTAAATATTTAGAAGCCTAATTGTAGGGATGATTTTTTTAAATCTTGCTTTTATGTTTTCTGAAACCAGCCAACAGAGCAGAAAACAGAGGGACTCTCTCTTTCACATCCCCTAGTCTTGCTTCCACTGCAATCAACTGGAAAAAGAAAAACAGCAAAAAACCAAACCAAAACAAAACACCTCACTGCCCAAAAAAAGAGAGAAAACCAATGAAGATGACAACAACAAAAAATCTCACACTGGGTATGTTTTCAATGCAGGGGGGGTAGGGAAGGGTGTTCTTAATCCAGGCAAACTAATTCTGGTTAAAATAGCCAACTTCAGTTCAAATGCAGACCCCTCAGTAGTTTTTAACTGGAGCTGCAAACCTGAGTTAAAAGCCAAGCGGCCTTTGATGTCACTGAAAGCAGATTAGGAATTCAGACTATCCACAAAGAAAAACCTTCATGTCGTTGCTTAATTACAACTGATTTCTTTCAGACACATATGGTCATTTAACTCCATGGAAAGCACAAAGGGGCCTTAACAAGCCAGGGAGGCAATCAGGCAAAGAAACATTAGGCAAAAGTCAACATTTCAGGAAAGGATAAATGTTGAAAACCTGTAACTCCAAAACATCTAGGCCAATTCTCTTCAAACAGTACAGAAACTGCCTCACTTGTCTTCAGTGTAAAGCTGGCCATTGCCAAACTCAATCAATTTCCCAAGTCAAATGTAAAGGCTAGATAAATCAGGGTTTTCTTTATAAGCAGATTGCAGCCATATCTATCACACTGGCCCTTTTATACAATGAGTCCTTGTTCACAGTCTCTTGCTGCACCTTGCCAGAGATGGAGAGAGTGGGGGCAAATGTAGTTTCATGCTGCTTCTGTGCAGAGGTGTCGCTGGTGCTGGGCACCCTGGGGCATGTGCCCTGAATCCCAGTGCCTGTGCCCCAGATCTCTAGCCCAATCGGGCCAGAGATCTGGGGCCTGGCCACCCGTGGCCGCAGAGGCCCCGTCCCTGGCCGGGGATCTGGGACCTGGCTGCCCGCAGCCAGGAATCCAGGGCCCGGCTACCTGCACTGGCGGCAGCCCCATCCCCAGCCGGGGATGCGGGATCCCGCAGCTGCTTCCAGCCCCGGCCCCGGTCCCAGCCCTAGCCCCGGCCCCAGCCAGGGATGCGAGGCCTAGCCACCTGTGGCAGCGCGGCGGCATCTGGCCCTGTCCCCGGCCAGGGGTGGGGCCTGCGGCCAGGGGGCAGGGCCTGGAGGCCAGGGGTGGGGCCTGGGCCCATGCCCCAGGTCCCTCCCCAGGCCAGCGACACCGCTGCTTCTGTGTCTCTCTGTGCTCTGCAGCCATAAGAGGCCTTAGGGCTGCTCTAGCTTATGCTTTGCTGCCACTGGGCCTTGGAAGAACAGT
This sequence comes from Podocnemis expansa, assembly GCA_007922195.1. Taxonomy (NCBI): domain Eukaryota; kingdom Metazoa; phylum Chordata; order Testudines; family Podocnemididae; genus Podocnemis; species Podocnemis expansa. The sequence continues at coordinate 7,143,694 of ML682061.1, read as the reverse complement.
CAGAATCCAGCACCCACCACACCCCCTCCTCAGAGATCAGGGAACAGGGCTGACACAGACCTTATACCACAGCTCCACATGGACAAGCGAGGCTGTCTGAACAGGCGGTATGCTTAGGGGCCTGTTGTTGCTTGCCATAGGCAGGGGTCTCTTCCTTACAGATGCCAGTGTTTGTAAATTATTTTGAATGTCTGTGGACACATACCTCTGCATCATGTCCATTTCACAAACTTTTCTATGGATTTTTACCATGTCACTTATTAACTACCTAATTACATCTTCTAATTATGGGATTCCTTCAGCATTTATACTCATTAAGTAAGTGGTGGCAATTACACTAATTAGGCTAATGATACAGGATCACTATCTACAAATTGCTTTAAAGGGACACTATCAAGGCTTGTAGGCAAAGAAGTTTCTGAGGCAGGTCACACATGTACATTCTCCTTAATTCCTGCCTACCTCTCATCATCCATGTGCAGCTTCTACCCAATCAGCAACAATACCCCCTGAAGCTAAGCAGGCCTTGAGCCACTCAACAGTTGGATGGGAAATCGACAAGGGAAAACCCGAGATGGCTGCGGAAAGCAATGTTGATAGTAAGATTCTTGGCAGCAGCTGCTGCAGCAATAGCCCCACATAAAATTAGTGGCCAGAATTTGCAGGTACAGGAGCCATCATTGGGATGAGACATAAAACTAAGCTCCCGATCAAAGGTCATCATAAAAGATTTGGGGCCTTTTGCACACGAGTATGGTATTTGCATTGTGGTAACAGCTAGAGGCCCTGGCTCCATTGTGCTAAGTACTGTGCATGCATATGAAAAGAGACAGCCTGTCCCCCAAAGAGCTCACAATCTATAGAGAAGACAAGAGCCCATGGATAGATGCAACAGACAGATGAGGGAGAACCAGGTAAGCATTAAATGTGACAATTACCGCTAAGTAATCAGCATGCTAACCAGAGGGCAGAGCACATCATTGCCTAACCATTGTCCAGCTGGCTAGCATCACAGCAGAGGTGAGTTTGTAAACAGGGATTTGAAGGTGACCAGTGAGGTGGCCCAGAGTGATATCCTGAAGCCTCATTCAAATTTAAGTTTGGATGTTTTTTGTGCTTCCCTAAAATTTCCTTTTGTTTCAATTGTACATAGTCTTTTCGCTCCCTCCCCTAAGATCTCGTTAGTGTTGCAGCATGCTGGGAGACAGTTCCCACACCTTAATGAACCTTTCAGCAGCCCTGGACTTAGCTCTGAGTTTCAAATGAGATACAAGACCAAGTGTGGCTTCAATTTTCACGGCAAACATTCCATGCAGCTGTAGTAATTAGAGGCAGTACTCAGGAAACTGGGAATAAAAAGTCTATAAACAAAGATATGAAGGAGCTCAGATAATAATTACTGGGGACATCATGTGGACTACAAGGGTGAGGATTTGGAACCTGAATTATATTCCCCCTGGCTTATATTTTATGTATTTTTGGCTCTCACTTATTTCCTTTACCCTCAGCCCACCCAACTGGCTGCATTTTTCATGGACTGTAAGGCTAGAAGGCTCCACACACTGGTTATCTAGTCCAGGGGTCTCAAACATGCAGCCCGCGGGCCACATGCAGCCCCTAAAGCTATTTCCTGCAGTCCACAATGGCACTGTCATTACTGATATTTGCAATATCATTGTATGAAAAGGTTTCAGTGGTGCAGCCCTCGGGCTAATGTACTAGTCCTCAAGCGGCCCCGTACTAGTCCTCATGCAGCCAATATTCTCCCCAGGACTTGAAATTGGGGGGGTGGGGTCTGGGGGGGTTGTTGGGATGCTCATTAAATTGGTATAATACTCTTACTAGCTGACGACTGGGGGGGTGCTGGGAAATTCAAGGGGGGGGTGTAGGGAAAGTGTTAGGGAAATCTCTGCATGCGTCCCTCGTGGTGATTTGAGACCCCTGACCTAGTCTGACCTCCTGCATAACACAGCCCACAGAACTTCCCAATGTAATTTCTGCTTGAACTTGACCTCCCTTTTGAACATCCAATCTTAGCTTAATATTATCAGCAATGGACAGTCCACAACAACTCTTGGAAATTGTTCCAGTTGTTAATCATTATCACTGTACACTTTATTTCCAGCCCAAATTTTGAAAAACTCCCTCTGCAGACTGTGATCCAAAGCATGTAAGCACACACTTAACTTCAAGCATGTGCTTATGTCCCCAGTCAATGATGTTTAAGGCTCAGCTGGACAAAACCCTGGCTGGGATAATTTAGTGGGAGTGGTCCTGCTTTTTTGGCAGGGGGTTGGACTAGTTGACCTCAAGTGGTCCCTTCCAGCCTTATGATTCTATGACTTAACCATTTGTTTAAGTGATTTACCTTGGAGATTTGCTATTCCTTGAAGGAAACCTTGGCTCCCTCTAGGATACAAAATTATGCTCTGTGACGGGGTAGACTAGGGCTATGTCCACACATACATCATTATTTCGAAATAAGTTATTTCAAAATGAATTATTTCGAAATAAAGTCCTTATTTCAAAATAAGTTAATTCGAATTAAGAAAATGTTAATTCAAATTAAGGGGAAGCCTGCTATCGAAACAGCTGTTATTTTGAAATGGTTATTTCGAAATAAGGCCATTTGGACATATTGTTTTGAAACAGTTGTTTCGAAACAATGGTGGTGTTTCAAAACAACATGTCCAAATGGCATTATTTCGAAATAACCATTTTGAAATAACAGCCGTTTCAAAATGAATGGGGTTTAAGCTGTTTTGAAATGACAGTTCTTATTTCGAAATGACAGAGCCTGTCATTTTGAAATAAGAAAAAGTCGTGTGGGCATTCAGTTTTTTATTTTGAAACAACCAGTGTTGTTTCAAAATAAAAGACTCATGTGGACATACCCTAGGTTCTGAGACCCCTGCGAGAGGCTTTGTGATCCTGCCTCATCCCATTAAAGAAAAGGTCCATAGAGAGATCCTCTAAGCTGCCTAGAACGGCTGTGTGGGACACAGCCAATCAGGGTCCAGAAGGTTCATATGAAAGGAGCTATGGGGCCAGAGTGAGTTCAGTCTCATTGCAGGGACTGGGGGAGTAAGAGATTCTCCTGGCTAACAGCAGGAGCTGAATGAGACTAAGTGGGTAGTTGCTGGAAGGGACCAGGGAAATGAGCAAATAGGTTCTGGCTACCTGCCAGGACTCAAGCTAAGATTGGCTATGAGGAAGTGGCCTGGAAACACTAAGAGCAGCAATAGTTAAAGGCACGTGGCTGCTACTTAGCAGGTTCTGAGTTGAGACCTGGAGCAGTAGGTGGCCCCAAATCCCTCCCAACAGCCACTGGGGAAGTGGCTCAGCCCTGAAGAAGGGAACTAGACAGGCCTAGGGAAAGGACTGTGCCTGGAACTGTTACCCCTTCAAAAGGGGGCTGAGCCGAGACTGACCCAGGTGAAGAGCTGGGTCAGAGGAATTAAACTGAGACAGGGCCGTAACTACAGCAGGGCCAATGGGGCTTTGCCCCAGGTGCGCTGGAGCAGCTCAATAGAGCTGCTCATTTAAAAGGCACATTTTGCAGCGCCGGCCCCAAGCGCTGCTAATGGCAAGGGGCGTGTTCCGATCAGAATGTGCCCCGGGCGGCAAAACAGCACGTTACGGCTCTGAACTGAGACAAAGAGTCCCTGGGGATGAAGTCCTCAGGGCTCAGCTCAGTACCAGATAGGAACACTGCAACCTAGCTGAGCCAACTGAGGTACTGAGATAGGCTCTCCTGGTCAGACCGAGGTGTGAGGGTACAGAAACTTTACAAACAGAGAGGTATGGTGATGTTCCTGACTGGACTGTTCAAGGAGTGAGTCCAGGAGGGTTGTTGGACATTATGGAGGGCATTGAGCTAGTTCTGGTTGAGTCATACACCCTGGAAGGGCTTTGTTTAATTTTGGCACATGGACAGTGTGTGACTTGTCCAGAAGGCTGTGTCACCGAAGACCTGCCACAATGGTTGACAGGAGGCACCATAAGCAGAGGAGACTGGGAAGACTGCAGGCACATAAACATGGGTGCCATGTCATTACATGTTCCATCAAGGTTCCCATGATGGCTAGTACAGCACCATACAATGGGACACCTCACAAAGCAGAAGCTGACAAGCTATGATTTCAGGGGATCTGAAGAGGAAAACCTAGGTAAATTTAAAGCACCCCCTTTAGAAAGTGCTGCTCTTGCTCTGGCTATTTGGAGCATTCAGCACACAATGAGGAAGCTTTTCTTGCACTTCTTTCTCATCCAAGCCAGGTCCCAAAGGTTCCTATGTTTTTATGCACACAATTCAGAATTCAGTATCAAGTAATCATTTTAGCCACTGCAGAAGGGCAGCCCCTTCTGCAGAGGAGCACACTGCAGAATTTAGAATGGGATGAACAGTCCTTTATCCTGTGGCCACCTAAAAAGGAGACTGAATAAGTCTCTTGGAATTTGACCAGGCTGCAATTCTACAATGAGTGAATTTTTGCCCCGAGAGTATTTGCAAACCCCCTTTTAAAATATAAAATGCTGGAATAAAATCTACAGCTGACCTGATTTCATGACCATCAATTGAGCTTTGCTGATTTACACCAGTTGAGGATATACCCAAGATGCACAGTATAAGACATTTTATTACTGTTGAAGTTAAGGAATGAGAAGCCCTGCTACTAAATTGCTAGCTTAGCCCTAAACTATATCCCTGTGTCAGCTGCCCAACAACATGTGTAACCAGGTCCATTTTCTGGAAGATATACAGCTGTGTCTAACTTTATTGCCCCTTCCAGTAGGTCATTGCTAGCATTTCCATTGGATCACGCTGACCAGCTCCCCTCTAACAGGCCAGCTCTATGGCTCCAGCGGGAGTCTTGCAGGCGCACATATTGATTGTAAATAATGTCTCAATATTCTATAGTAGATCATAAATCAAAAAGGTTTTGAAATCTTTTCTCTGAGGGACTTTTTTAAAGGAGTCTATTTCTTGTTTAGCAATTTTCTTTTTAGAGTGAGTCCATTGACCTTTCACCTCTGAGTTCTGGTTCAAAATGTGGCTACTGATCCCCATTTGTCCGCCTGGGGCTATTCAGCCACTTTGCACAAACCAAGCACATAACTGGGGTAGGACAGTCTTGTTGGGAGAATACAGCCCCTCAAACCAGAATTGGTATTTTTAATCCAAATGCAGTTGTGTATTTTTCTTTGCAAGTATCCTGTTGAATCAGACTGAGATAACTATAGCCGCATTCCTTTGGATCATGCCACCACAGACTGTGATCTTCGTGGAAGGTCTGATGGGCCAAATAGCCTTACTTGCTCAGTCCTTGGGTGGAAGACGTCCACGAGAAAGCAGTGGGGCTGTGGGAATTGGTCATTTTCTCCCTGTGTGTGTTCACACAGCAGTCTTATTTTGAAACAACAGAGGTTGTTTCGAAATAAGAAAGACCATGTTCACACGACGCACCATTGTTTCAAAACAACGGGTTCTGTTGTTTTGAAGCAGCGGCATTGTTTCAAAGAAACTTAAACCCCATGTGGGGACGAAACAATGTTGTTTCAAAACGATTGTTTCGAAACAATGCCGTCTGAACATGTTTCGAAACAACAGTGACTTGTTTTGAAATAACTATTGTCTGAACATGCTATTTCACTTTGAGCTTTTTTCCTTAATTCAAATTAACTAACTGTTAATTCAAATTAACTTATTTCTAAATAAGGCATTATTTCGATACAAGTTGTATCGAAACAACTTGTATCGAAATAACCCCCTGTGTGTGAACATAGCCCCTGAGTAAGTAGTGGAACCCAGCTCCAGCTGCCTTCACTGCTGGAGGTACTGATATTTTTCAGATGGTTTGTAAAATGAAGGTCTCACTACTGCGCTTTACTCAAGAGAACACATATCAAGTTCTAAATTATTTAATTAAATCAGCCTCCCTTAATTAAAACTGTACTGGTAATGTAAGAGAGCATTCTTCCTTATTTCTTGTCACTAACTGCTGTGTAGTGTTGTGTGCTGTTAAACAGCTGATGTGTCCCATCCTGGAGGTGTTGGATTGAATCCTTTCTCTATCTATAGTTTGTATAGTGCTTTGGGATTCTCATGCATGGAAGTAGCTATGGGAATTAGGGATTGTTGCGAATATCAAAGTTTAGGTCCAGAATCCAAATTCCCCACATTTCAGGGATGTTTGGATCTAGGCTTCAGTTTGTCCCTTTATAGAGGTAGCAGTCAGTTGCAAAGGTTGGTAGCAGCAACCAACTTCCTCATAGATCAAGTGCTTTTGGATCCAGGTCTTTGTTCAGGCCCATCTCTAATAGAAATATCGGAAATTGTTATTGACAGATAATAGTAACCCTATCTGCACTTGAATAATGACATTCTGTTGGCCATTAGGTCAACAAACAGGAGGTCATCCAACTTAAACACTCCTTCTCTGTTCACCATATTTACCACTTCATAAATAAATGCACTCACCACAGCAGAACAGAGGGATACATCCAGGACCCAAAGTCTGTGGGGGCTAGTCATATGGTAGATCTTTTACTTGAAACAAACTCTTAGGCTATGTCTACACACACATTGTTATTTCAAAATAAGTATTTCAAAATGAGTTATTTCGAAATAAAGTCCTTATTTCGAAATAAGTTAATTCAAATTAAGAAAAATGTTAATTTGAATTAAGGGGAAGCCTGCTATTGAAATGGCTGTTATTTCGAAATGGTTATTTTGAAATAAGGTTGTTTGGACATGTTCCATTCCCCTAAGCAATCCTGCCCTGCCCATCCTCAGTATAAAATGATTTCTGTACCCCATGTGATCCCATTTGTAGATACACAACTTGCACACTTTGTGCCAAAGTTCCAGAAGAAAAGAATGTGTTTGTGCAATACTGATTTGCACACAAATCTGCGCCTGTTCTTTAGCTCCTTTGACATGTGAGGTTCCGTAGGCACTTTCCAGGTGCCTCAACATTCCAGGGGACCAGCTTTTCCTGGCATGAGCTGAACTTATGTGAGTTACTGCTGTTTTGGAGTTGAGATTCTTGTGAAGAATTTTTTCCCTGTAAGGTACTGGTCATAAGACAATTTAGAGAGGTTTCGCCTAGTATTTGCATAACTGTTCTGGAGACAATCCCTGCTAGGGTAGCCGGAGGAACTGACAGTATTAATACTTCTTTATTGAAAACAACTGATCCCACATAACACTGCAGAATTCTGCCAGATCCATTCGTAGTCCAAGTCAGTATGCTGCCAGCCTTCACATCACACTGCTGAGCTTTCACCCTTCCACTCGTAACAACTGACAGCTGGGTAAGCAACAGAGGTGTCTGAAGATGTTTCAAAATAGCCCTACTATGTCATTTTATGTTATTGTTTGATTTTCTTTAATACTTTAACCTGCACTTTTATTGGTATTTCTGAAAATGAAACTGCACTAAAGTATCAATTAATTAAGTAATAGAATGTATTTACTGTAACAGAACATACTTACGTAGCAACTTTGTGCCACAAACTACAGTACCACTGAACTACCACTTCTGGGTCATAGGGAGGCCACAAAAAGAAACAAAGCTCTGCTGAGGAAGGGGAGCAAATTTTTCATTGAGATTGCCTATTTTTCTTTTTTACTGAAACTGCTATGGGGTCCTTTGATCTCACATCTAACACCCTATTGGGAGCCCTTTTTAAAAAGGAAGCCATCTGCAGGAAACGACAAGTTGGATTGTTTCTACAAAGCAGAGGACCTATGCTACATACTCTTGAGTGTCATCTACTGGCACCTTGTCTATTAACTATTTATATATCATACTCAGTGTCTATGCTAAAAGGACATTATGAACATTGCAAAAGCAAGCGCTCAAAAGATAGGAAATGCCAGAATGAAAGGTGGTCTTTCTGTAACCACAAGTGGCTCTGATGACTTCAGTTTATCTCCTCTGGAAGGCTGAACTTCCAGCATCAACTCACAGCCCGAAACAGGGGCTGTAAATGGAGCATGTTTGACTAAGGAGATTGTGCCATGGACCCAACTCTCTTCCCATTCATGGGCCACAGACCACCTAGGGCTGGATTATTGCAGGGGCTAAAGGGGCTGAAGCCCTGGACCCTGGCTGAAAGGGGAGCCCAAGGCTCCAGCTGCTAAAACCACTGTGATAATCCAGTCGTCCCCCACCCCCACCCCACTCAGCGCTAGCAGGGCTTGGCAGAGTGAGCACTCCTGCCCTGCCAGCATTGGAGCCTGTGGCTCAGCCTTTCAGGCCTGTGGACATGGGGGGGGGGCTACATGGGGTGGTGGTGCACCGCATGCCAGCTGGCACCCCCAATCCCCCCCTGGCAGAACAGCCAGAGTGGGGCTGGGGCAGAAGCACCCTCTGGCCCCAGGCCCCCCAGCCCGGCAGTGATTGGCTGCCTGCCTGCCTGTGGTGGGGGGGTGGAACTCCAGGTGGGGAGCCTGGCAGTAGGGGGCAACTAGGGCCCCTCACCCTGTGGTCACCTCCCCACCCAACCATGTGACATCCCTAACAACAACAGCTCTTTGGGAAAGCAACATCAGGGAAATGTGTCATGTGTTTATTATAGCTGTCTTTGATGCAGGGGAAACAACTGGAATGAAGAAGAAGGAGCCAGTGCCACATGATCATCCAAATCCCTGTGGACCATCAATGGCCTGTGCCTCTTAGATGGAGAGCCACTAGTCCCTGGTTGGGAGACTGCTTCCTTAGCTGGAAGCCCTAGACTTCAGCTCTGACTCAGAGGGAATGGTGCCACCTACAGGATGTGCTCACACAATGAGGCTATGTTCACACACGGGGTTATTTCGATACAAGTTGTTTCGAAATAACATGTATCGAAATAAGGAATTATTTCAAAATAAGTTAATTCGAATTAAGGAAAAAAGCTCAAAGCGAAATAGCATGTTCAGACAACAGTTATTTTGAAACGAGTCACCGTCGTTTCAAAATAACATGTTCTGATGGGATTGTTTTGAAACAATTGTTTTGAAACAACGTTGTTTCGTCACCAAATGGGGTTTGAGTTGTTTCGAAACAACAGAACCCATTGTTTAGAAACAATGGTACGTCGTGTGAACATGGCATTTCTTATTTTGAAACAACCTCTGTTGTTTCGAAATAAGACTGCTGTGTGAACACACCCTGAATTAGGACAGAGAAGAGTCTGATGAACAAGATGCCAAGTTCCAAAGGGGCAGCTGTGTTAGTCCAGTTCAGTAAAACAAACGAGTCCTGTGGCAATTAAAGACTAACAAATTTCTTTATTTCATGAGCTTTGAATTTACATTCCCCCATCTTCAAAGCATCTGATGAAGTGGGATTTTCTCAAAAGCTCATGCAATAAATAATTTTTTTAGTCTTTAAGTGCCAGAGGACTCCTTGTTTGTTTTGATGAACAGGAGACATAGATGCCCATTTATATGGCTGAGTTTTGCATTCCAGCAGGATAGGAACACACATTATTTACTAACCATTAATGTGAAATCAAATTTCACTAAAGTCCTGATAATTTACTCTGTGCTCAGAGCCAAGCAGTACATTGGTCAATCAGTGTATTTATATTTAAAATGATTTTTAAACCATGCTCTTAGCCTTGGGAAAGGATAAGGTCAAATGTGGGGTTGGCAGGAGAGAGCCATGCAAGCAGCTGTGGATGGAAAGAAAAGAATGGAATGGAACTGTGTGGGAAGGGAGATTAAATGCCAGTATATCTGCTCATCTCTCGAGACCCTGCACTGATGTAACTAGTGAAATGAGCATTAAGCACCCATTCAGCAACTGGGCACATCACAAACCATAAGAAGATTGGGTCTGATCGCCAAAGCTTTCCCCCAGCAGGGAACCAGGACTAGTCAGCTGGGTGTGCTGTAGGTCAAGACTGAAGAGCATGAGTAGAGCTGGTAGAAGAAGAAGGCTCCAGAGTAAAATAACAGGGTATTTCAGGTCAGGACTGCAGAGTACTGACAGATTGGGGCAGGGGGGAACCCTCATGGTTGACCTTTGCAAGTTCTTCTCTAGGCTCATCAGAATGTATGAGACCCTGCTCAGATGATCAGGCTTAGAGGAGAAGGAGGCGTTGATCATTCCTTTCTGCCTACCAGAGGTCAGGGAAATTAAAAGTGGCATCTTTTAGGCCAGTGTTTCCCAACCAGTGTGCCATGGCACATGGGTGTGCCCTCAGGCCTGAGCAAGTGTGCCATGGAATTGCTTGAAAAACTTCTCAGAGTTCTGGCTTGGTTTAGGAAAATCTGTGAGTTTATTTGGAGACTATAGGGTGGTTTGCCTCACGATAATTAACAGTATCCAGGTGTGCCACAGCAGAGGAAAGGGTGGGAACCATTGCTCTAGATTTCTTTTACACAGGAAATAAGGCAGAGTCTGTAAGTACTCAAATCAAGGGAAATACTGCACTGGCTACTGTCTGATGGATAAGATAAAGGAGTAAAACATCTTATCTAGTTAATTCCTTTGATCTGGCTTAAGAATCCCCAGTGCTAGCACTTGGCCAACCTAGGCTCACATTTAGAAGTGGGGATGCTATCAGTAAACTGTGTTCTACTATTTAGTATACAAACTTCAATCCAGGCCCAGAAGGGCCACAGGTCACCAATTAATTCCAGACTTTATGAGACGGATACATTTCCTAGACTGGGATTCCCTCAGTCATTTTCAGCCATCCCATAGGAGTGACTTGTGGACCCTTGGCTTGATTCCATGTGGACATCAAGAAATGAAAGGCTCAAGAGGCTATTTTGCATCTAGGCCCCTGGGCAATAGAAGGAAAGATTTTCAAGAGCACCAGCAGCTCCCTCTGGAATGTGGAGCATAATGGGGACCAAGCTCTGATGAAAAGCTGGCTGTCCCTACATGACTTTTCAGAAGATCTGAACACAAGCACTTCCTTTTGCTGCCTACTGGAGGCCTGGGTTCTGAGCACCTTTGGCAATCAGGCCTCTATTTTCTCATCTATCTAACTGTAACACATTACAGTAGCCCTGCTAGCTGCTAAACACGACATATGGAATTTCTTCCCTTCCCAAAACAGGGCTATGCTGAAGTTCAGACAGGAAAGTTTCAGAAACAATAAAAATACTGTGACTTTAAAAATGTCCACTTCCAGTGGATTGCTGCCCTCATTTCTGCTCTCAAGCTGCAACACTTCTAGGGCTAGAAAAAGCAATTTTAGGTCAAGTTTGCAGGAGTTTTACTTGTAATTACTTCTAATTTCTCTTGTTCTGAGCCAAGTGTAGTGAAATCCCTGGATGAAAGCTTTAACAAGTTGCCAGTGATTTTAGATGTCTTCATTTCTGGGTGTCCAGCTAGAAACATATTTGTGTGTCTCTTGCTGAGCACCCAAAAATCACTGCTGCTTTCAGAAATGGTGATCCGTTTGTTTGAGTCACAGCTGCTGAAACAGCACCAGGAGAGACAGCTGGATATTGTTCTGTTTGGTGCATCACCAGCTAAATTCCAAATGGTGAATCTAGTTTCTCTTCCCACATGTAATGACATCTTATGAGACACTATTGCCTAGTTGTTAGGGCACCAGACTTGGTGTTAGGAGATATGCTGGGTAATCTTGGGTCATCCCTGCCCCTCTCTGTGTCCATGTCTCCTCCCATTGCCCATCTGTTTCCAAGTTAAATGGTAGGCTCCTCAGGGAAGAACCATCTCTCGCTGTTTATGTACAGTGCCATGCACGATGAGTTCTTGATCTCAGTACAGTGCCCTCCAGAGATACAGTAATATAATAACTAACAACGTGCAAAGACAGCAAATGTATGGCTGGTTTTCAGCTCAGCTCCCCATTAGAACTAAATCATCTTTTGAGTTGTAAATGGAGTGATGCGGATCAGAATTCACAGACAGAGGATAACTATGTAAGCCCTGTGGAATATTATACAGCCTCCCTCTTCTGACTGGGGCCAATGGGAGTATTTCTTCTAACACGCAAATTGAAATAAGTTGGTGAGCACATCCCAACTTCAATATCACCTTTCCCTGGCTCTTACCACACTTTTGTATTGTAATTTTCACACATACACATGACTCCAGCCAAGAATAAAAATGTTTTAAAGAAAAAGAGAGGTGAGGATTTGGATTATTTAAACAGGACAAGTGAAAATGAAGTCAGAAAGGGAGCTGGGACAAGTGAAAATTGAGTTAGGATGTACAGAAATAGAGAAGAACCAAGGGGGCAGGACTAGACATGTATATTGCCCCATGGCTATAGGGTCATAGGTATCAACTATGGAGCTCTTGAGGTGTCTGGGAGCTTAGAGCCCTTCAGTTTCATCAAAACAAAGGGCCTGATTCTCAGTGGTGCAAAGACCCCATCACTCTGAATGCATATAACAGCCTTAAAGAGAGTAGAAATGGCCCCTCAAACTAAGGAGTTTCCCTCAGCAGTGTTAACCCATAGAGCTGGGTTAATTGTTCAACATCGGCCCTGCTCCCAGCCTCTGGTGTAGAGCACTGCTTCGGGGCACTTCAGGGCACTGCCATAGGACATTGTACAATGATTTGTTTCTTCTTCCCAGCAGGGTCATGGGAAGGGCAACGGAGGTTTGGCAGGACCTTTGCTCAGCACCAGAATACAAGTAGCATCATAGTGGTTAAGATCCACCTGAATCTGACCCCAAGTACAGGGCCTGAGGGGTCCACAGGTGCCACTTACCACCCAAGGGAACCTCATTTGAAATCTGGTTCCTGGCTGAAGGAATTATTCTCACCTTCCTTGACAAAAAATATATTATGGCCAGCCTTTTTTACAGCATGTCCTCTCCCTTTGTTGATGTTATTACTACACAGGAAAGAACAAGCCCTCTCCTGTTCATTTTAAGCCCCTTTGGGCTGAAACCATTAGGGTGTCAGCAGAGTGGCACTCCTATCCCTGCTTAGGATCAAATTGTACATTGCGGAACAAAATTTTGACCACATGGCCAGAGGCGGAGGGAGATCCAGGTGACAGTCACTGGATACAAGAAAGCTCACAGGAAGGAAATGATTTATAATAGAAGAGAATCATAGGGTTAGAAGGGACCTCATCAAGTCCAACCCCCCTAGGGCTTGAACCCAGAACCTTCTGGGTGCAAGCCCCAGGGGGGGGGGGGGTTAGACTTGATGATCTCATGAAGTCCCTTCTAACCCTCTGATTCTATTCTATTATAAATCATTTCCTTCCTGTGAATCTTCACACATCTTTGAAAAAAGAGTTCTCTGTCAGTTTTCCAGCTTTGGGTCCAGACTCCTTCAACCAGGAAATGGAAACTATTCCAGGATGTGTGACCAATCCCAGTGCACCAAAACTGCTCACAGCCTTCCAGGGGCAAGTGTGCAATCAGAACAGAGAGTTACACAGAGACTGCAAAACCCAGCAATGAGGAAACAACAGGCTGCTCTGGGCTATTTTAGAGGATCCTCTGTCCAGGGGGATACAGCTTTTCTCCTTAATCCTGACAGGTTGCAGGACATCTGATTCTAAAATCACTGCATTATGATGCAGAGAAAACCTACTTCTGGTCATTTGCAGAGGTTTCTCATTGTAATTTCCACCTCTCTTAGGCCCTGCACTGTTGGGGTCATGGGGCGGAGACACCCAGCTTTACAAGGCAGACAGATACGGGAAAAACAGTATTAATTTGGTTTTTTAAACTCAAACAATCTGAGCTTATGTTTCCTGTAACATACAGGATAAATGGTGGCTATAGAATGGGCTGCTGGATGGTATAAATAGTTTATTTGCAGTCGTCTGGGATGACTAGAATAACTCACTCATGATTGCCACTTGTAAGGGATGGGACACACCCTAAACTCATGCAGTTCAAACTCTTTAAAACACCTTCCTGTCTTCTCTCTCTCTCCATCGCCATATACATCCTCTGGCAGTAAAGCCCTTGGGTGTGGTCAGTGCTGATGGAGACGGGAAGAACAACTTGGAAAGCTAAGTGAGGGTGATCCAGGAGTCTCATAAACACATGGGGTATGGCCTCCACCCTACAGACTCAAGTGTTCCCCAGCACAAAGAAACACTGGCCCCCACGACAAGTCTCCCTCCCTCAGGAATCTCACTGAATGCCATTGGCTCTCCCATCAGCCCCTCCACAATACACCCCACACCTGCTGGACAGACCTAGTGGTGGAGCACCTTCAGCACCTACTTATGTCTCCAGCTGGTATCCATTCTCTTTGGCCTATGATGTGCACTTGCTCCCTGGAGTCAGGGAGCTGCACACCCCACATTGTGGTGGGATAGAATGCTTGGATAGCTCCTGTAACCCCCCTGGGGTTTTAAGGAGCGTGGTTCCTTTAAATCTTTGCCCTGTGGGAGAGGGTTTGTGGAGCTGAGGAGTGGGGCTGGGGCTGCAGCCAGAAGCCTGGGAAGGAAGCAGGGAGCGAGGCCCTGCCTGAAGCCAGGGAAGACAGAGCGGCTGACCTGGGATGCCAGGCCAGCACCCACAGAAGGACACTGTGCTGGGGAGAGTCACCCAAGGACAGAGCAGGATCCAGTGACTGGCCATCTGGAGTTGTAGGGCCGTGAGTACAGCACCTGGAACTCAGGGGGGAGGTTGTAGTTAGTTAAGTGGGGACGGTGTCGCTCTCGGTTCGCAGAGAGCGGCAGAAGAGGCATTGGAGGGTTTTCTTTTGCTGGGAAAGTGCTGGCGCCGAAGACTAGGAGTTGCTGGACTGAACTCTGGACTGGAACTGTGCTGGGACTCCTGAACTCATGGTGCAGAAGCAGAGCTCACGTCTGCCTCCAGCCTGCTCTATTGTTGGGCCTTACAGGGCCCGCTGTTAGCTGGTTACTCTGTGTTACTGCTGCCCCATCTCCCCTGTTGGTTTCCCCTTTGCACCTCTGTAAATAAACCTTCCCCTTTCCCATAATCCCTGTGCTATCCCAGTGTGTGTGGTCACTCTGGGGGTTTGGAACAGGTGCCCCTGGGGCAAAGGGGCTCTTCTCGTTGTGTTCCCGCGCACACCCTTCTCTGGTCAGAGCCGCCTGCAAGGCAGACTCTATCTGTCCACATGGGTGTTACACTCCCAATGAAGGAAGACTATCAAGGCAACATTTCCTTCCATGCTTTCACCCCATTGCCGTCCCGGTACGTGGAGGGTAACAGTCACATTCCCATGGTCCCACTGACTCCAAGTCCCAAATATAGTGGGAGCATGATTGTGCCCCCCCAGAAGGCGCTACAGGATCCTTTGGACTGGAAGGTGCTTTAGTAATATGTGACGCTATTATTAAACAATACAAGTGGGAATAAAGGCGAAACATGGATGAGAGGGGAAAAGCATTTACTTGCACAAAATCAGTAATGCCAACAATAACTCCACTCAGCACAGACTTTGACTAGAGACTTTTGAGAAGGGGGTGGGAGGTGAGATGGGAAATTACCAAGAGCTTATGAAAAAAAGGATTAGCATTGACTAATAATTTCCGGGCTGTGAGTAGATGTCATTAATGACCCTTTTTATTCATGCAGAAGTTCCCAAAGAGGAGCATAATGTTCCATTAGTAATAATTGAGGAAGTCTCTCTTCGGGATTATGTCAAAACCTAGAGATGATGCTGCTGCCAAAACATTTTGGTGACAAACGTGTGAAGCATTTGACAGAAGGCACCACAGCAGGTTGAAGAGGTTTTGCAAGGGGAATCCTAGGAGGGGAGAGAGGTGGGAGTCAGCGGTGATGTTAGAGCTGAATGCTGATTCACCCTGGGATGCTATCGTGCTATTCTTTAGAGAACCTGCATTCTCACCCCCTGGAAACTACAGTCCCACTCCATCTTAGCCCATTCTGTATTTGCTAAACTCTCTTAATTTCTAATCTTTGTGCTATCTCAATATATACTATAAAACCTGATATCAAAACACATATGGTTTATTTTGTAATCTAGTACAGCTAGGTGAAATTTTTCATCCAAAAGATTTTTTGGGGGTAAAAAAATGCATATTCGGCAAGATGGTGACTCTAACATTCTGCAACTTTATGATTTAACCAGATTGTTTGATTTAAATGATACCTTTATTTAAATTCCAATAACTTTGAAAGAGCCAGGTTAGACATTTTCTAAATAAAACTATCCAATCTGAAACAACGATTTAAGATTTTATTTTAATTTTATTTTTGAATACTCTTTTTTTCAAAAATCTCAAAATCAATAAGTTGCAATATTGTCAGAATAAAAACATTTTGTTCAACCTGGAACAATTTTTTCCCCCCATTTTTTAGTTTACCAATAATGTTCTAAGTTGGTCCAAACCAAACTGTAATCCGCCCCCTTGAAATATCAGACTTGCCAGTGACTGAAAAATTATTTTCATCTCATTGTACTACCTAGCTTGCACAGTTAAATGTGGACCACAAATTTAACATACTACACAGAAAGCAGAGATTGCAGCTAACAAGTGCAAAAATATACATATAGCTATACATGCCAATCATGTTTAGAACAATTTTTATACCAACTATAGTATATCATTTACAGTACATAAACATAATCCGAACCCCTTAAGTCTTTCATTGATTTAAGATTTGGAATTTGGCCTTAAAAGTATGTAGTATTCCATGTAACCCTTTTGTGACCCGGGCCTCCTGGGGTAACCTTCTGAATGTGCCAAAATCAGGGCAAGCTGCAAAACCAGAAGCCAAACCCCCAAACCACTGATGGGTGGTACTTAAACCAGTCTCCCAGTCAGTCACAAAACATGCTTCTGTTTCCCCCACTCTGGTCATCATCAAGCATGACAAAACAGAAGCAGCCCCCTTACTGCACATCCATTCCTATGGTCCCCCTCTAGTCACGGGGTCTCTTTAAGAAATAGCTTCTCCTGACCCCAAAGGGCCAGCCACATCACCCAGAACAATATAGACTTGGATCTTACCCTAAATACCATGCTGCCAGCCCATCCTTTAGTAACTACAACTAAAGGTTTAATATAAAAGGAAAACAAACAAAATATGAAAGATGTTAGAGGGTCAAAGTGAATCACATACATACAAATGGCCTAGAGTCCATAGAAAACAAATACTCAAAAATCCCGCAGTTTGTAGGTTAGTCCCACTCCTCTGGTGTGCACCCAGAAGCAGGAGCAGCAGCTGGGTGGGTCTCAGTCCCCTGCTCAGTCCCAGGAGAGTAGCACCAGAGGAGAGTGTTGGTTGCACATAGGTTGAAGACTAAAGACAAAATGGAGATTTTTGCCTTTTATCTGCCTTTCATCTCAGAGTCCCTGCCAGATCAAAAAGGAGTTGGGCCACATGGTCAGTCTGGGCAACTGGTCAAACAGATTTCTTCTTGGGCCCACTGTAGATGGGAGCCCCCCTGATGGGGCCATCAAGAGGAACAATAGTTTTGCAGACACCCAGTCTGGAACTGCCTTAAGAACAAATCACTGGGAACATACATAAAAACATATAGATTTCTAATGTCTAATACAGGTATGATACCTACATACAAACCATATAAACATTCTTAGCAGATTATAGCCTTTCCATTGACACCAAACATGGGAAATCACATACGGATTATTGCAAATATGAAATACCAATATGGAAGATAACCATAAACAGTCCCCTAGAACCAGACAGTATCATTTACAGTACATAAACATAATCCAAACCCCTTAAAGTCTTTCATTGATTTGAGATCTGGGATTTGGCCTTAAATGTATGTGTAACACCCACCTGGCCAGATTGAGTCTGCCTTGCAGGCGGCTCTGACCAGAGAAGGTTGTGTGCAGGAACACAGGAAGGAGAGACCCTTTGCCCCAGGGGCACCTGTTCCAAACCCCCAGAGTGACCACACACACACTGGGATAGCGCAGGGATTATGGGAATGGGGAAGGTTTATTTACAGAGGTGCAAAGGAGAAAACAACAGGGGAGATGGGGTAGCAGTAACAGAGTAACAGCTAATACACGGCCCTGTAAGGCCCAACAATAGAGCAGGCTGGAGGCAGACGTGAGCTCTGCTTCTGCACCATGAGTTCAGGAGTCCCAGCACAGTTCCAGTCCAGAGTTCAGTCCAGCAACTCCCAGTCTTCGGCGCCAGCACTTTCCCAGCAAAAGAAAACCCTCTAATGCCTCTTCTGCCGCTCTCTGCGAACCGAGAGCGACACTGTCCCCACTTAACTAACTACAACCTCCCCCGTGAGTTCCAGGTGCTGTACTCGTGGCCCCACAGCTCCAGATGGCCAGTCACTGGATGCTGCTCTGTCCTTGGGCAACTCTCCCCAGCACAGTGTCCTTCTGCGGGTGCTGGCCTGGCATCCCAGGTCAGCCGCTCTGTCTTCCCTGGCTTCAGGCAGAGCCTTTCCCTCAGCTTCCTTCCCAGGCCTCTGGCTGCAGCCCCAGCCCCACTCCTCAGCTCCACAAACCCTCTCCCACAGGGCAAAGATTTAAAGGAACCACGCTCCTAAAAACCCCAGGGGGGGTTACACTCTCCCCCCCCCCAAAGAAAAGGATCCTTGGTGTCCCCAACAAGGTGGGCAGTTTCAGTCCATGCATTCCCAGCAGGAGACCCAGGGCCCCCATTGGTCAGGAGTATCGCAGTTATCCAACTCATGGGACACTGAGGGGTGGAACAGGTTTCCTGTGAGGCAACTGTCCCCCTGGGGTATTTCAGAGATTTTTACTTCACTGGGTTCTCCCAACCAATCATATGTCAGCACATACCTTGACTTCCCTTCGCTGGAGGGATGTCTAAGTTGGCTGTCAGGCATCGACTGCTGTGGCACTACTGAGCATGGGGGTATGGTGACAGATCCTTGAGGTGTAAAAGCAGGGGCATCTGGATCTAAAGTGGCTGTATGGGGTACAGGGTTCTCTTCCTCATCAGGCCCTTGGTGGGTCTCCACAGATTTGGCCACTGAGCTCTCTGGGACACTTACTGTGGGTTCTTCCCCTTCCCCATCTTCTTGTGCAATGTTGGAAAGATCTGGTGTGGTTGAAACTTCTCCAAAAGGACATTGGCGGAACACTAGTTCTTCCTCACTCTCTGAGGAGCTGGGTGTTTGCAAAGTCCTATTATAGCTGCGTTGCTGGGATCGTGTCTGACTTGCAGGACCGGGGGGCTCAGAAACTGTGGAAACATCCTCATCCTCACTCTCTGAGGAGATGGGTGTTTGCAAAGTCCTGTTATATCTCCGTTGCTGGGATTGTGTCCGACTGGCAGGACCAGGGGTCTCAGAGACTGTGGGATTATCCTCATCGGGAAACAATACCTGTCCGACAGGTAACAGGTGATTCCGGTGTAGAGTTTTAGTGGGGCCACGACTGCCTTCCAGGCGTATCCAATACACTGGTAGATCTCCCAGTTTCTCTTCAATGACATACAGGTGTGACTCCCAACGATCAGCAATTTTGTGCTTTCCCTGTAATCCCAGATTTCGGGCCAGCACCCGATCACCAATCTGAAGTTCCTGTTGCCTCACTCGCTGATCATATCACAATTTGTTCCTTTGATTCTGTTGGCCAAAAGCTTGTGTTGCTATCCAATATGCCTCCTTCAATTGGTCTTTTAGGTGAGCCACATACTCCAAATATGTTTCAGGGTGTGCCCCATTGGAAGATACTCCAAAACAGAGGTCAACCGGCAGCTGTGCCTCTCGACCAAACATCAACATGTATGGTGTCTAGCCAGTTGCCTCATGCCAAGTGCAGTTATAGGCATGTACCAAGTGCTCCATGTGCTCGCTCCCAGATTTCTTCTGGTGAGGCTCTAGGGTTCCCAGCATGTTGAGCAGCATGTGGTTGAATCATTCAGGCAGTGGATCCCCTTGTGGATGATAAGGGGTGGTGTGTGATTCTTTGATGCCCATGATTGTGCAAAGTTCTTTTATTAATTGACTCTTGAAATCCCATCCCTAGTCTTAGTGTACTCTCGCAGGCAACCCATAGTGAATGAAGAACGTGTCCCACAGGATCTTGGCAACTGTGGAAGCTTTTTGATTTTTTGTGGGATAAGCCTGAGCATAATGAGTAAAATGGTCGGTTACCACCAGGATATTTGTCATGCCCCCGGCAATCAGGCTCTAATGACAGAAAGTGCAGACAGACAAGCTCCATGGGTGCTGAACTTGTGATATTGACAAGAGGGGCTGTCTTCTTAGGCAAAGTCTTTCGTCGGATGCATCGGGTACAAGTGTGTACATGGTGGGCAATGTCATGCCCCATCCGGGGCCAATAGAACCTTGCCTTAACTAAGGCCTCTAATCGTTCTACTCCCAGGTGACCCATTCGATCATGGCAGGCCTCCAATACACCTTGCTGATACTTTTGTGGTAGTACCAACTGCTTTGGGTGAGGTCTCAGGGAATGCTTCTTCCCTCAATAAGGTCGCCCACCTCGAACCAATAAGCGATCCCATTCCTTCAGCAAGAGGACCTCCTCTGGATGACTCGGCCGAATACTCTTGGGATCCTTTCCCCTTTCCAAACCATGAAGGACATCCTTCATTCGTGGATCAGCTCTCTGGGCATGTTCCACCTCCCCATCCTTTAGTCTGGGCAACTGAGGATCCTGTACTCTACTAAAACTTGAGTAGGCTATGGGTATGGCTTGTGGGGGCACCCCCAAGCAGTCAATTGCTCGTTCCCCATTGGCTGTGGAGTGTTCCTCTGCAACAGATACTCGTTGGCATAAAGCTCTCAGTTCAGGGGTACCCACATTCATCCACTTATTGAGTGACAAGTCTTTAACGTGAGGCTGAGGAGACAAGGCAACTGCAACTACGTTTGTTCGACCAGGACGATACTAAAGGGTGAAATCATAAGCAGAAAGCGCCTCTAACCACTGATGTCCTGCTACAGATAATTTTGCTGTTGTCTTGATATATGTCAAAGGGTTATTATCAGTCTTTACAATAAACTTTGCTCCGTACATGAATCATGAAACCTCTCTGTCACAGCCCATTTTAACACCCAGAAACTCCACTTGATGAGCAGGGTAGTTTCTCTCTTGATGTGAGGCCTTGACTTGCAAAAGTTACTGGTCGAGGTTTGCCTTCACGTTCTTGATAAAGGACAGCTCCTAAACCAGTGTAGCTTGCATCAACATGGAGCTCATATGGCTGAGTGGGATCAGCATACACCAAAACAGGTGCTTGAGTAAGCTGTTGAATGATGTTATGGAAAGCTGCTTTGCATTCAGAAGTCCAGCGCTTTCCGAATGGTGTGCTCCCATTGAAGTATCGATGCCAGGGTGGTCTGCCCTTTTTCTTATTTGTGGGAGGGTATCCCTTTGTGAGTTCTGTGAGAATATGCACAATATGGGAATAATTTTATATGAACTTGTGATAACAGCCACAGAATCCCAGAAATGTTTGTAATTCCTTGAGAGATGTAGGCCTTGGCCAGGTGGTAACTGCTTTTACCTTCTCTGGGTCTGTCGCTATACTATCTGCAGATACAATGTGTCCTACATATCGTACAGCTGTCTGGCAGAAGATGCACTTGTCTAAGGATAACTCGAGACTAGCCTCTTCCAACCAAGCCAGGACCTTGCACAGCCGAGTTTCATGTTCTTCTAAAGTGCACCTGAAGACCACAATGTCATCCAGATACACCAGGCACTCTAATAGGTGCATATCCCTACAACCTGTTCAATGAGTCGCTGAAATGTGGCTGGAGCCCCAGATACTCCTTGTGGCAGACGATTAAATTGGTAAAACCGCAAGGGACAGATGAACGCTGTCTTCTCTCGGTCCTCTGGTGCCATGGGTACTTGATAGTATCCACTGCGGAGATCAAGTACAGAGAACCAGCGACTGCCATTCAGGCTATCCAAAACATCATCCACCCAGGGCATTGTATATTGGTCAGGAATCGTTCGCCTGTTCAGAGTGCGATAATCAACACACATGCGCACCTTGCCACTTTTCTTTCGTACTACAACAATTGGTGATGAGTAAGGGCTCCTGGATTCCTCAATAATAACTGCTTGGGTCAGTTCCTGTAGGTGCTGCCTCACATCTTCAACATCTGCAGGGGCTAATCGTCTTGATCTCTCTCAAAAACGCCGACCATCCTGCATTCGGATATGGTGTTCCACACCCTGAGCACACCCAACATCCCACTCATGCATAGAGAAAAGAGCCTCCTTTTAACTAACTCCTCAAACAGCCGGTCCTTCCACTCGGCAGGAATGGGGGAATCCCCAAACTGGAAACTATCCTTCCCAAAAGGCTTAGCCTTGGTCTCCTCTTGGGATGTAGGGCATCCCACTCGCTGGTATGCAGCTTTACATAAAGTGTGCATTGGTAGCTCCTGCAGATAGTTATTCCCCGCCATCTCTCGACACTTCTGTGCTAATCTTTGAAACAGGTTTGCATTTGTCCCTAGGATTAAAGGTGCATAATCTCGTCCCTTTGGATCTGGGCAGATCAATGCCAATGTTTCTATTTCCTGGGTTGTCCTGGCAACATCCTTTGGAAATTGGACCTTTAACAGGATATACCCCAGATAGGGGCATGAGTCACCACCAATTCCCCAGACTGTTAAGCTGGACAGGGAATGCAGGGGCAAATGCTGCAGGTGTTCTCGATAGTAAGATTCATAAAGTATGGTGACCTGTGATCCACTATCCAGCAATGCCTCACACAAATGTCCCTCTATATAGATGGGTACAACAGCTTGGGGCCCTATTAGCCCATCAGGGTAACCCTGATCTGTGTCCTTTTTGGGGGAGCCTTGGAATTTCAGGGTCTTGGATTGCTCCTTCTCCAAGCCCCGTTGGCGTTTCCCTGAAGCTCCTTACGGGTTTCCTGCAGTCTCCGAGATACCCTTGCATGGTCTGTCCTGTTCTGGCACTCCAATGCATAGAGTCCATCTCTCCCACAGTTATAACAGAACCCCTTTTTTGGGCTATCACCCCTCTGGTTATTTTTCCTTTTTCCACATGGCGCAGCATAAGCCTTCAGCATGGCCACTTCTTGGGTCAAATCTGTCAGGGCTGCTGCTACTGATGGGACCTCCTCTGTTACTCCACGCCCTGTGGTGGTGTAACTCCCTACCTTTTTTGGTAGTGCCACTGTATCTGCCTGCATAAATTGCTCCTCTTCTTCATGTATCTCTCGAATGAGATTGTGGAAAGGGGGTGGGTTTTGGATCCGCTCCCTCAGCTGTAGTCGCCACAGCATCAACCCATCTTGTCAGGTTCCCCGAAGGATCTGATCTAACCTAGCAGAATCAATGTGCTTAGTGGGAATTCCTCCCTTCTGTAGTACCTGCTGCAGTAAATCCTCCAGCCTCCTGACAAAATCTGACAACCTCTCATGAGACCCTTGATAGGTGTGACGAAACCGATAATACAGGTCTTCGCTGCTATCTGTCGTGCCATAGACACTCTCAAGAGCAGCTAAATAGTTGTGCACTGTGGCAGCCTTTCAGGGTTCGGACAGTCCGCATAGCTGGTCCCCTCAGACTCTCAAGCACTCGTTTCCGCTTTTCAGCATCAGAGCATTGCCACTCTTGGACAAGGGGCACCGAAGATTCCCTCCAGGTCTCATAATCATCTTCCCCTGAGGGTACAGGTGTGACTCCAGAGAAACAAGGTAACCACTTGTATGGTGCATTTTCAGATTCTGGCTTCAACACATCTCTGAGGGCATTCCCCAACTCCTTTGGCCACTCCACTGGGTTGGGTGCTGCAGGTGTTGGAGTCCCTCCTAATGCCAATATTAATTCCTCTTGTGTCCGCTTCTCATTTGCCATCAGACTCTGTAGCTTCTGAGCTAATGAGTCTACCTCCAGTAACAAAGGTGCGCTAGCAGAGGGCTCTCTTGGCCCCAGAATTGTCCAAGGGGTACCTCTCACTTGCACTTCTTTGGGTACTTTATTAGGATCTGCTTCTTTGGAATGAGTATATAGTGCTATCATGCCCTTCAATTCATGACTGTAAACACAAGTGTGGACCTTCACTCTCCCTAGTATTCCCATTGCATCTAGGCTCGCCTCATATTCATTGGGTTCCATCTCTTCTGGGAACCCGGCCACCAGCACAGCCTGGGCTACTGAGATCTGTGCCCCTCGGCAAAGGTCTTCTAGTAATTCTTTCTCCATTCCCCCTTTTTTTTTCAGCAGGTGGTCTCTTTTCACTCTGAAGGAGCACCCAGGGTATGTGACATAGAGGTTTGTGTCTGCAAGAGGTCCCCATATGAGCCACCAAGTGTCACACCCACATGGCCAGATCGAGTCTGCCTTGCAGGTGGCTCTGACCAGAGAAGGGTGTGCATGGGGACACAGCAAGGAGACCCCCTTTGCCTCAGGGGCACCTGTTCTAAACTCTCAGCGTGACCACACACGCACTGGGATAGCGCAGGGATTATGGGAATGGGGAAGGTTTATTTACAGAGGTGCAAAGGGGAAACCAACAGGGGAGATGGGGCAGCAATAACACAGAGTAACA
Source organism: Podocnemis expansa (assembly GCA_007922195.1). Taxonomy (NCBI): domain Eukaryota; kingdom Metazoa; phylum Chordata; order Testudines; family Podocnemididae; genus Podocnemis; species Podocnemis expansa. Next base: position 7,119,271 of record ML682061.1, on the reverse strand, counting down.
GCTAACAGAGGGCCCTGCAAGGCCAAACAATAGAGCAGGCTGGAGGCAGACGTGAGCTCTGCTTCTGCACCATGAGTTCAGGAGTCCCAGCACAGTTCCAGTCCAGAGTTCAGTCCAGCAACTCCTAATCTTCGGCGCCAGCGCTTTCCCAGCAAAAAAAAAAAAAATCCTCTGATGCCTCTTCTGCAAACCCAGAGCGACACCGTCCCCACTTAACTAACTACAACCTCCTCCCTGAGTTCCAGGTGCTGTACTCACAGCCCCACAGCTCCAGATGGCCAGTCACTGGATGCTGCTCTGTCCTTGCTTGACTCTACCCAGCACAGTGTCCTTCTGTGGATGCTGGCCTGGCATCTCAGGTCAGCTGTTTTGTCTTCCCTGGCTTCCGGCAGGGCCTCTCCCTCTGCTTCCTTCCCAGGCCTCTGGCTGCAGCTCCAGCCCCCTCCTCAGCTCCACAAACTCTCTCCCACAGGGCAAAGATTTAAAGGAACCACGCTTCTAAAAACCCCAGGGGGGTTACATATGTAATTTTCCATGTAACTCCTTTTCCCATAAAACTCCTGCATGAGGAAATTTCTTTGACACCAACTGACCAAAAATAAGAAACGTAAAATTTGGATGGATGCTTGTCTTTGAATAATAAACAACATCTGTGTAAGGTGCAATGGTGTTTCATGGGACTTAGAGGTCAGGTTCCTCCTGCCTAGAGCTGTGCAAATAACTGAGTTTTTGGGTCACTTGCTAGTAAAAAACAATTAATTTTGGATCAACCCAAATGCAATTTTTTTCTTTGAATTTTTGTCAAAACTAATAGTAAATGTTTTATTTTTTTTAAAAATAACACTGAAGGACGTTTTGAAATGAAGTCACTTGGAGTTAAAAAACTGAACTGTTGTTTTGTTGGTGTTTTTTACACATGAACTGTTTGGTGAAAGTGACACAAATCCATAAAATGATTCAGTGTTGCCAAAATTGCTTTTTTCATTAAAATAAATCTTCATCCAAAAAATGTTGCCCAGCTCTCCTTATGGCCCCAATCTCTGCTATCACCAAGCTCTAGGGTCTCGAAGGCTGAGAGGAGAATGGAGCTAGCAATGGAGGCAGCTTTCAGATTCTACAGGTGTCCTGGGAAGACTGATGCTAATTTTTAGGGTTCTGGGTTAACAGAGGGAAGATGCATGAGGAAAGTTGTCCTCTTCTGAGCGTTGAAATATTTTGCACAGTGCCAGAAGTTGCTATTTGATATGCTAACTGCACTAGGACCAATGTTGTTTGAGGCATGGTTCAGACTTGATTATTACTCAAGGCTGGTTATAATTGGCTCAGTTTGGCTGTTAGAAGCCCTGGGCTGCAGCCTAAGCATGGAGCTAGGTCTACAACACAGCTTCTGGGCACCACCCTGTCAGGCTTTGGCTATACCTGCAAAGTTGACTCAAGCGGTCAGAACACTACTGTAGTCTGGAGGATTATACAGCACAAGAACAAAACAGGCCAATCAAATGGCAGCAGCACAAGATAAAGAATGAGGCAGCGTGCTCAGAGCTGAGGCAGAGTGAGGGAGAGAGCCCAGATGGTGAAACACTCAGCCTTTTTTTGTTCCTCCAAGGCTATTGTCCTCTTTTTTTAAGCACTTTGTGAAAGCAGAGTTCTGTGCATCTAGACATTGCCTTATATATAGCACCCCCACATTAGGAAGCTATTTATAGTAACACAGGACTTTGGGAGGCACAGAGGGAGCTAGGTCTTGCATCTACTCAGTGTTGGCTTACTCTCTCAGCCTGTGTCTGACGTTCCTGATCTGCAAAATTGGCATTATAATACACCCCTTCTCTCCCGTGTGGGGGCACTAACTAAAGTTTGAGACCCCCAGGGAAAGCATCCAACACCTGCACAGTGCTAAGTTTTCTTACATGCCCAGTAGATTGTATAATCAAGCAGGGTTGATGTCAATGGTTCTGCTGCCCATAGAGCATAGCCTGTTCCCTTTTCTGGTGCAGGGATGGAGCAGAAGGCATGGGCAGCTTGCAGCAGTGAGTGTGGCTAGGGAGAGCGGGGTTTCATGGCACCAAATCAAAAGCTGATGCATGCTGAAGACAAGCATCAGGAGGGTGAGTGGGGAGCATGAATTGGTGAGAAGGTTGGTGCACATACATTTCTGTGCAAGCTTAGGAAGGGCATGGAGAGGTAATGGAGGGGTAGGGGCAGGGCCCGGGGAAGGAAAAGAAGAATGAGGCAAGGCCAAGTTTTCTTAGCCCCTGCCCCTCATCTTTAGAACCTAAGAAGGACCATCTGCCATGTGAAGAAGGATGGGCTTGTGCTCAGAGCACTTGAGGGGATTCAAGAGATCTGCATATTTTGGCAATGTCTTGGGAATTCTGGTTTGGGTGAAAGACCAGAAGAGCCAAGAGCTTCTCATAGTTTTCGATTTAAGGGGGGGAAAAAGGCCAATTTCCTATGGATTAAAAAAAGATCCCAAACTGACCTTTTTAGCCTGCCACAGAAGCAAAGCATGGAGACACCTGGGTGCACACAAATCACATTGCTGAGGTAATGGGGCAGGCCACAGAGGGGCTTATTGTGTAGAAGTGACGCATTTGTCCCATTTTCATTTGTGATGACTGGCAGTTTGGAGGCTGCCCTTTGTCCCAGATGGGACTCTTTTGATCTAGGACCCAACTTTGAAGTCCTTATTCAGGAACAAATCTGTTAGTCTTAAAGTGCCACACAACTGCTTGTTGTTTTTTTACTGGACTAGACTAACACGGCTATCCCTTTGGAAACTGTGAGACTTTTGCCTTAGCAAGGACTTCAGGGTTAGAATGGTAATGGGTGAGATGCTTGGCTGGTCCATATCAGCGTGAAGTCAATGGAGCTATTCTGATTTACAGCAGCTGAGGATCTGGGGCCAGTGTGTGCAGTGGGTCACTCTACACTACAGCTTTATGTTGACTTAAAGCCCCCAAAGTTGACTTAAACAAAGCCCTGGCCACACCAGGAAGGTATTAAGTTGACTTAAGCATTTGCTAAAGTTGACTTAATAACTCTCACTTTAAAAGTCAACTCAGCAGTTAAGTCGACTTAAGCCAATGTAGCCTAGGAGTTGGCTTAAGTTGACTTAATTGGTCTCCTGGCTGTTAGAAACATGGGGATGGGGGGCCGGCTAGAAGGCACAACACAGTTGGGAGTGTTCCCAGCTCTGTGCAACACATCAAAACCTCCCATGTCTTTACCCCAACCCTGCAGCCCCACATGCTAGGACTACAGCCCACGTTGCCCTCCCCCAACCTGATCTGCCCTACCCCGCATCTCCCCCTTTCTCAGCCCAACCCCACATCCCCCTTTCTCAGACTGACCCCGCATCTCTCTCTTTCCCCTAACCTGAACCCCTGTCCTTCCCCCATCTCAGCCCGATACCGCTTCTCTCTCCCTCTCTAACCCAGCCCAGCATATCTCCCCCTTCTCCAGCCTGACCTGAGCCGGCATATCCCCTGCTCCTCAGCCTGACCCCTGTATGTCCCCCCTTCTCCAGACAGACCCCACATCTTTCCTCCTCTCGGCCCAACCCTGCTTGTCTCTCTCTCGCCCTTTCTCCCACCCCACCCTGTCTCTCCTCTTGCCCTTCTCTGGCCCGACCCTGCATGTCTCTCTCTCCTTGCCCTTCTTCAGTGTCTGTCTCTTCCCTTCTCCAGCACTACCTTGCCTATCTCTCCCCTTTCCTTCTCCAGGCTGAGCCTGTGTGTCTCTCTCCCCTTCTCCAGCCCAACCCCCTGGTCTCTTTCCTCTTCTCCAGCCCAACCCTGTCTGTCTCGTCCCTTGCCTTCTGCAGCCTGACTCTGCATGTCTCTCTCCCCTTCTCCAGACCGACCCCTGGTGTCTCTCCCCTTGCCTTCTGTAGCCCTACCCTGCGTCTACCTGCCCAGCCTGACAGCTGTCTCTCCCCTTGTCTGCCCAAACCTGTGTGTCTCCCCCCCTTTTCCTTCTCAGCCTGATCATGTTTGTCTCTCCTTCTCAGCCTACCCCCCCGATATTGTTGTAAAACAAACAAGGATTCCTGTGGCACTGTTTAAGACTAACAAATTTATTTATTGGATGAGCTTGCATGGGCAAAAAATCCCACTTCGTCAGATGGTTTGAAGGGGGGGGGGCTTACAGAATGGTAGGAAATAGATGCAGTGGAGTGTAAGACATAGGATCAGGTCACACTGTAACAGCAAATCAAAGCAGTTGTTAAGATTCAAACACTGGGAAACAGCACACAGAAAGAAAGAAAGTTGCTATTTCTTTTAGATTAAATTGTGTGAAAGCAAGATTAAATTGTGACTGTAGATTTGCTTCCTGTTACAACAGGTGATTTGACTTCACCTTCTTCTATGTGCTGTTTCCTGGTGTTTGAGTCTTAACTACTGCTGCGCCCTGCCTCTGCATGGGCAGTTGCCCTGTGGCACCTGGTCCAGAGCCGGAGCAGTCTGGGCAATGCAGGGATGAGGTGGAGTGCTGTGCTGGCACATTGCTGGGCTACCTCAGGGTCCCTGACCTCCCAGGGCTCCTTGTTGCCACACACAGTATGGAGAGTGGTGTGGTCACTCACTTCTTGTAGTAAAGGAGTGGCTGGAAGAGAGGGGTACTTCTGCTGTGGTGCAGTGTGGGCCAGCTACCCACAATGCGCCACTCCTAGGGCAACCTAGCAGCTGCCAGTGTGGACACGGGCAGTCGCCTGGCATTTTGAGTGTGGATGCTTTAAGCTGGCTTCATAAGGTCTACTTTAAGCAATCTTAAAGTAGACCTTATTAAGCTGGCTTAACTGAGCCCTGTAGTGTAGACGTAGCCACTGAGTCCTGTACCTCAGAGGCAAAGCAACAGCATGAACACCTCATGAAAGAAGGCTCAAAGCCAGCTGGGCTGTAGAGCGCTGCAGGGATTTTTGGGTAAGCAATATTTTTAAACATGAGAGTGTCCTATTAATTATGTGGAGGCTCTAGAATGCATGTTATGATTTTATTTGATAAGTAGACATTTGTTTTCTTTATTTCTATTGGCTATTACTTCAGTCTCTATGTTTTGTTAAATAAACATATCTGATTTCATTATACATAAGTCATAGGCAGCAAGGCAACCTTTTAGAAGGGCAATTTAAATCTTACTGAAGAAAACAGAAAGGAGCATAAACTCTGTGAAGTCAAGTGGAAAAGTACAATAAAGAAGGCCAAAAAAGAACTTGAAGAGTTGCTAGCAAAGGACATTAAAACTGAAGAGCAAAAGAAAAGAAAAATAAAGAATAATAATAAAATAAAAATTAAGCACACCAGAAACTGGAAGCCTGCCAAACATGCCATGGGACCACTGTACATCAGGATGTTAAAGGAGCACTCATGGAAGACCAGGCTATAGCAGAGGAGCTAAATGAATTCTTTGAACTGGTCTTCACTACAGAGGCTGTGAGGGAGATCCCCACACCTGAGCTATTCCTCTTAGGTTACAAATCTGAGGAACTGTCCCAGACCAAGGCATCAGCAGAGGAAGTTTTGGAACTAGCTGGTCAATTAAACAGAAATAAATCACCAGGAACAGATGGTATTCATCAAAAAGTTCTGAAGGAACTTGCATATGAAATTCCAGAGCTGTTCATCATGGTATATAACCTAGTGACTAAATCAGCCTTGGTACCATATAACTGGAGTGTAGCTAATATAATGCCAACTTTTAAAAAAGGCTCCAGAGGTCAGGTTTTGAAGGTCAGGCATATCAGCAGGAGGTGACAAGTCTCCACAGGCCAATAAACCTAACTTCAGCACCAGACAAATTGGTTGAAACTTTTGTAAAGAACATAATTATCAGACACATAGATGAATACAATGTGTTGGGGATGAGTCAACATGGCTTTTGTAAAGGGAAATCATGCCTCACCAATCCGAATTCTTTGAGGGGATCAGCAAACATGTGGACAAGAGTGATCCAGTGGCTGTAGTATAGCTGGACTCTCAGAAAACCTTTGACAAGGTTCCACACCAAAGACGCTAAAGCAAAGTATGCAGTCATGGGATGAAATGGAAGGTCCTCTCCTGGCTCAGTAACTGGTTAAAAGAAAGGAAACAAACAAGAGGAATAAATAATCAGTTTTCAGAATGGAGAGGTTAATAGCAGGGTCCCCAAGCATCTGTCCTGGGACCTAAGCTGTTCAACATATTTGTAAGTGATCTGGAAAAGGGGGTAAACAGCAAGTTGGCAAAGTTTGCAGATGGTACTAAATTTGAACTCAAGTCTAAAACTGACTGTGAAGAGTTACAAAGGGGTCTCACAAAACTGGGTGACTAGGCAACAAAATGGCAGCTGAAATTCACTGTTGATAAAAGCAATGTAATTCACACTGGAAAACATAATACCGGCAATACAATCAAATTGATGGGATCTAAATAAGCTGTTACCCCCTGAAGAAAGATATTGGAGTCACTGTGGATAGTTCTCTGAAAACAATGTCTGTTCAATATGCAGTAGCAATCAAAAAAGCTAACAGTGTGAGGAATTATTAGTAAAGGAATTGATTTTAGCACAAAAAGTGGGAATATGCTAATAAAGTTTGCAGATGAAATCAAGTTGGGAGGTATTGCCAATACAGAGAAAGATTGGGCTACCATACAAAAAGATCTGGATGACCTTGTAAATGAGTATCAGGAATAGGATGAAATTTAATAATTGGGGACGCATTAGTTGGAATGGACTGAGGAGAAGGATCTGAGAATACCAGCTATGAAAAAAGCAAATGCAGCTCTAGGATGTATCAGGAGAGGTATTTCAAGTAGAGACAGGGAGGGGATGTCCACACATAGGTTTTAAAGTGAAACAACAGTGGTTGTTTTGCTTTAAAAAAATAAGGTCCACATGACATTCTGTTGTTTTGATATGATGAGCTCCATCATATCTGTAACCCTTCTGCCAGGGCAGGCTGGCAGGACAAGGGCCGGGTTCTATACCTAGGGGCTTCCCAATAATGTAACACCACCAACCGGCTCAAGCCTCCACCCAGATTTCTGGGAAATCCTGCACTGTTCCCTGGGCACCCCAAAGGGGTAAGGCTTCCTCACTCACAAGCACCAGTCTGAGTGTAGCAAACAGAACTTTTAATAGTAGTAATACAGAGTGCAAAAGGCCAAATAGCAGAAATCAGCACTGATCTACCATATCAGTACAGCACAAGGTTCCTAACAATCCACACCGCATAACAGAACATGCAAGACTTAATGGTAAACCAGCACTGATCTGGGGAATCAGTGCTAATCAGGCTTCCAACATGATTCCACGTATCATAACAGCAAAGGTAAACTCACTAGCAAAATCAGCACTGATCTGGAAAATCAGTGCTGCCTAGGCTCCTGACCAACCCTGGGGTACATAGGGAGTGGCTTTCACACCAGCTGTCCACTGGCACTGCCTACTGGTCACTCACTCTATCTACGAGCACCATCCGTTGACTCTACCTGCTGGCCAGCAGCTGTACCCACCAGTTACTTACACCACCCAGCTCACCAGTGGCTGCTTTCACTCTCTGCTGCTCTTCTTCAATGCTTTCAGCTCATTCTCTAATGATTCAAGCTTTTAACTTCAGGCAGCTGCAAACAGCTACCTCTATTTAAATAACAAAAGCCTAGCCATATTTATCATTAATCAGGGGAAGGACTAGGAAATGAAACATAGATAGCTTCAGAAGAAGCCATGTAAACCCCCACCCCTGTCTTCAACTTCTTTTAGGCTGAAACATGCAGCAGCCTCCCTTACAAATCTTTTTTTAACTAAGAGTGGCTTTTACCCTTTAACTAACCCAGACACATTTGAAACAAACAGGGAGTAGCAATTCCCAAAAAGACGGTATTTCATATTTCCCCCTCAGTAGAATTACAGATATTGACGGATTTGTGATCAAATAAACTCAAATAACATTACCCATATTGCTCTGCACTCGTAGTTTGAATATGCTGATACGTTCTTTGTGCTTATTCAAACCTAAAACCCATGCAGATTAGATGCCCCCCTTCTGAAGCTGTTAGGCACAGCTCCTAAGTCTGCCTTACATCCTCCCCCCAGCCGAGAATTTGTCATCCCGGCGAATCATGCTCCTGATCACCCCATCCATGTGGGCTCTTCCCAAAGTGTCTGAGGAAGCCTACAGTGGCAGTTACAAGTCTGTGTGCGAGGTGTGTTACTTCCTCACTATTTACCCCAGGTGCATCATAAATCAGGCTGTTGAGTGGTTTTATAATTCTGTCATGGCTTGGGTGGCCTATGCCCTGCACCCCCTCCTGTGAGCACTAGTATCCACAGTGCTTCCACTCAGCTGTCTCGTGCTCATCTGGTGGGTGGGGGGAATGGCTCATTTTCTTGTTTTGGTTGCCAACCTCTTGGTTAGAGGCTTATTGCTGGAGTGGGTAGGTGAGGTTTTGAGGCCTGCACTATGCAGGAGGTCAGACTAGATGATCATGCTGGTTCCTTCTGACCTTAGAGTCTATAAGACTATAATAAGACAGAAAATATCACAATGACATTATATAAATCCATGGTATGACTGCATCTTAAAATGGCATTTAGTGCTGGATCCCCACCATAAAATCAGACATTTTACAATCAAACTAGATACGGATAAGTGTACCAGAGAGAGAACAGAACAGCTTCCATGTGAAGACAGACTGAAGATTTGAATGGTTCAGTTTAGAAAGGAGATGACTGAAGGGGATAGAATAGAGATCTATAAACTCATGAAAGGTAGATAAAGTGAAGAAGGAAGAGTTGTCTGTCCCTTCGCATAACAAGATTAGGAGTCACTTGAAGTTAATAGGCAGCAGGTTTAAAACAAACATAAACAACCATTTCTTCCCAGAATGTACAGTCAACCGGTGAAACCCATTGCCATGGCATGTTGTGAGGCTGAAAGTATAAGTGGGCTTTTAGATCAATTAGAAAAGTTCCTGAAGGATAGACACAGCACTAGATATTAACCAAGATAGTCAGGGTTGCAACCCCCTTGATCTGGATGTCCCTAAAACGCCAGCTGCCAGGAGCTGGTACTGAACAACAGGCAGGGTTTAAAGTAAGGCAGAATGCCCTGGAACACTGTTCTGGGGTCCACTATTTTTAGGGGCTCAGCATTCCAGGCAGGGGCAATGGCAGGGGCAGGGGCCAGGGCCAGGGGCATTGCTAAGGGGCTCAAACCCCACCCCAAACCCCTCCCCTTCCACGCCCCAACCCCAACCTGGGGTCTGCTGCCTCCACCCCAGCCGCGCCGCCGCTTGGAGCCGGGGTCTACCACCCTCCCCACAGCCGTGCCAACACCGGTCAGTGCGGGGCAGCCCAGCCTGCGTTGGAGGGGGGTATTGGGAGCAGAGGGTGGGGTGCCGGCATGGGGGGCAGGAGCTGGGGTCTGGGGTGCCCACCCACATGGGATGGGGGGGCCCACTGGCATGGGAGGGGGGCCCACCAGCTTGGGAGTGTTCTGGGCCCCCCAGTTGTACTTTAACCTCTGTCAACAGAGATGTATCACTTGATAATTACCATGCTCTGTTCACTCACTTTGAAGCGTATGGCACCGGCTACTATCAGAGACAGGGCAGAGCCAAATAAACCAGCATGGCTGTTCTTACAAGTTTAAGTGCTGTGCATTTAGCAGAGCAATGATCTGAGGGGAAACTGGGACATTCTGTGTCTTGGAAGCGGTGAACCTGTGAGTATCTGGGAATGGCCAGGACACTGAACACTCCAGAAAGATGCTCAGAAAGCTGGTGCATCCCTTTTGCTCACCACCAGAATAAAACCAATGCCTGGGTAGGCTGAGAGGAGAGACTTGTGTTGCCTCTGGTGAGTGGGGCTGAGGAGCTGAATCTGCCAGGCACAGAAAAAGCTCTTCATTATAAGGTCAGATGGCAACAAGGTGCCTCACAACCCTGTGTGGTGTCACTGTAGTGTCCGGAGTACAGGCCTGCAGTACGGATGATACAGTAGGGAATGCAGCCTTATCCCTGGGAGCAGAGGAAGGAACGGATACTGTCTATGGATACGATGGTGTTAAACACACTCCAACATATGGCAAAGATATTACTCACTTTAACTGAACAATTCACCTTTCACATGGACTTAATAATCAGTGAATTAATGCAGGCAGTTTGTTGTCCCATGACAAAATAGATGCCACACTAACTGAAGCCAGAACATTTCATGCTGTTCACTGGAGCATCTCAACAGAAAAGGAAAGAAACAGCAACATTCTTTTTTACATTCACAGTCTCTTGAATTCTGGTCAACATAACACAAGAGGGAAGGCCCTGGCCCTGAGAGCCCAGAGCATTTGCACTAAGGCTGGATAGTTAGATTCTAGACATTAAAAGATCCCATCTAGTCAATTCCCTGAGAACATTCTGCTCAGCATATGCTCCATGCTTTGTTCTAGCACTGCCTGGCTTTTCACACCAACAGAGAGTGGTTCATGGCAAATTCAATTTTTATCGGCCCATTTAGCATGAAGCTGCTCCTCCACCCTTTTAGAAACAGACGTCAATAGGGAAAGCTGTAATGCCACACAACAGAGCCAAAAGCAATCCAGAGTGTAATATTAATGGCTAGATAGCATCTCTCTGGAGAACTGAGTGAATCCATAACCCCAGGAAATGTACAAACCTATGAATAAAATGTATTTACATTTTGGACAACTGCAGGGAGGGAAGCAGTGGGTGCAGCTGCCTCAACCCAGCCTGACTTTGGAGACAACAAAGTGGCAAAAGCACGCAGGAGAAATGTTTGATTAGAGGCACATGCCAGAAGGTATGAGAGCACAGGCTGAGATGCAGCAGCAACACTTCTGTGAAAATTGCACTGTGAACATTTGCAATAGAAGGCTCTGAATGGGAGACAAGCTAGTAAGAGAAGGACTCCCAGCCAGTGGTTATGCAGCAAGGAGTCCCTGGCTGTTCTGCACAGACAGAACCCACAGCGGTGGAACCTCGGATGGCTATTTCAGCCTTCAGAAAACTAAGCGACAGCAGCCTATGCAAACAGGAATGGAACGAAGGAAGAGAGAAGCCAGCTTGGAATACTCAGGTCCAACCCAGTGGTCCTCAAACCTGTGGGGCAGGCCCTCCTACAGGGGTGCCAAGGAACACGGAGGGGGGCACGGGAGGCCCGGGCCAGCCCAAATAATGGGATGGAGAGATAGCACCACCCCTGCTCCACTCTTGCTCCCAGTCCCCAGCCACAGCTGCAGCCCTGGCTGCTATACACCACATCTCAGCCATCAGCCCCTTGCCTCCACCCCGACCCTTGCTGTGAGCTCTCAGCTTCCACTGCCCACTACCAGCCCTGGCTCCTTCCCACAGCTTCATTCCCAGCCTCTGTCATGGACCTTGGCCTGGCCGCAACTCTGCCTATCCCTGAGGGCTACAAATACTTTCTATTACTCATTGAGAGGGCATGAGAGAAAAAGTTTGGGGACTACTAACTTTGGGGGTATCTCCACTCAGCTGGGACCATGTCTGTCAGCTCAGGGTAAATACATGCAGGTGCTCTTCTTGCATTAGCTTGCTAATGTGAGTGCAGAGCCTGGGGGCTGGGCAAGCTTGGACTCCAGCAGCCAGCCTGTGCTACAATGTCCACATGCTACCTTTCACACTCCAGCATCAGCTGGAGCTGAGCTAGTGTGTCTGTCTGCCCAGGCTGGCAGGATCAGTGTAGATGTAGATTTAGGTGTCCTGTGAAGCAGAAGTAATCACAGAAATGTCAGGCTGGAAGGGATAACAGAAAGTCATCAGGACCAGTCTTCAGCACTGCAGCAGGACCAAATAAACCTAGACCATCCCTGACAGGTTTGTCCAACCTGCTCTTAAAAAGCTCCAGAGGGATTCCACAACCTCCTTTAGAAGTCTACTTCAGAACTTAACCATCCTGAGAGTTAGATAGTGCTTCTTAATAGCTAACCTGAATCTCCTTTGTTGCAGATTAAGCCCATTACTTCTTGTCCTTCCTTCAGGGGACATGGGGGTCTATGTTTCCTCTAAGCTGTATGCAAGTGCATGTGCACACAGGTTGTGAAAACTGTGCACACAACAAAATAAAGTGTGCACAAAAACATTCAACAATGCTAATATTTTTATACTACTTTAAGTAAGTAATTTCAAGTAGATGCTTCAAATAAGGTTTTGTATTTTAGAAACTCATATCCATCACCATATCAAAATAAAATTTAGATATTATTTGCATCATACACATTTACTTCATTGCACTCACAGGTTTGACCACAATCACTGCCATGTGCACAGATTTGGACACTGGTTCCAGAAATTTGCAGAAATGAAATTTTTTGCACACACAGCCTACAAAAAGTTAGAGGGAACATTGCATGGGGTATGTCCACACATCTCTTTTATTTCAGAATAACACTGGTTATTTTGAAATAAAAGAGATTAGGTCCACACGACGTTTTCTTATTTTGAAATGACGGGATCCGTCGTTTCAAAATAAGAACCATCGTTTCGAAACAGCTTAAACTCAGATAGTTTTAAAACGGCAGTTATTTCAAAACGGTCATTTCGAAATAACACTGTTTGGACGTGTTATTTCAAAATAACCGTTATTTTGAAATAAAGCATTTTGACCTTCTTCCTAGGGTGCACAGAACCCACAGGAAGAAGGAAGTGCTGTCCTCTGCCCGTGCCTGCCAGTGTGCTGAGAGGCTTCCAGAGCCATGACAGCACGTGGCTCTGCAGGCTCCGAGGGGAGACAGCGTGCCCCTGTGTGGAGCACTGAGGAAGTCCACCTGCTCCTTAACATCTGGAGCAGGCAGAACATCCTTTCCCAGTTCTGGGCTAGCCACCAGAACCGGGACATTTACACTGACATTGCGCCGGAGCTGTCCGCCCAGGGCCACGAGTGCACCACAAAGCTGGTGCGCTCAAAGATCAAGGCCCTGAGGCAGGACCATACTCGCACCAGGGAGGCACGCGAGCTTGAGGCGGCAGGTAGCACTGCTACCTGCCCTTTCTATATAGAGCTGCATGCCCTCCTGGGGGCTGAGCCCAGTGGCCTGCCAGCCTGGGCAGTCAACACTGGCCACCGCCCCCAGCACCTCCTCAGCCCCAGACGGAGGGGACACCAGCTCTGAGGCGTCGCTGGATGTCAGGCAGCCGCCTGTCCTGCCATCACCACCAGAGGCTGCGCCAGGGACTCTGAAGGTCTTCCCTGTAGCCCACGAAGACAGTGCCAGAGGTGAGGAGGAGCAGTGGCCTGCCAATGTGCCGACCCCAGGGGAGTCTGACACGGATGATGGGACGTCCTGGTGGACATCTGGAGCCCCTGTTGGTGAGTCTTCCTGTCCTATACAAGCAGGCAGGTCTAGGCCTGCCCAAGTCATGGGCAGTGAGGGGGTACAGCACAGGGGGACAGGCAGGGCACAGGGCCGGGGGGGGGCAGAGGCCCTCCAATGGGCACAGGTGCCCGAGAGACATGTGGCACCAGGGTGACAGGCAATGTTCCCTCTAAGCTGATGATGCAGCTGAGCAACTTATGGATGCAGCTGAGCAAGTTCCCTACCCATTCCCTGACCCAGGACTGGGCCCCTGAGCCACTGCCCATCGGCTCCCCAAGTGCATCCATAACTTGCTCAGTTGCATCACCAGCTTAGAGAGGGAACATTGTATAGATGTCTTTTTGTTCAAACTTTAGTAAATTAATAAAACCACAGTTTTTCAGTTTAACATTTTTATTAAACAAATATGAAGTAATGATGCTGCTTATCAACCCTCCTCTACACCTCAGTTTTTGACGCCTGTCTTTGTCACATTTCCAGAATGCATATACAGAGATCAGCCTTGAATCCATATTCAAGGTCAGCCTTGAATCCAGCTCTTAGATATGACTTGATGCGCATTAGCGTGTCTAGATGAGAAACATCCAACCTGTTACGAGGCTCTGTCTTAATATCATTCATTAGACTGAAGCCTCATTCAGCATCTGCACTAGATGCTTGAAACATACCACATATATCAACCACCTGGGCCAGGAATGGGAACTTATCTTCTGTCAGTATATAGATGACAAACATCTAGGAATGTGTTTAGTGTACCAACCATTACCTTTTCCAGAACAACAAACATTTTGGTTGTCTGTAATTTCAGCTCACCTTTTGAAGATGTGAAAATACATAAAGAAAATTTGTAAAAAATTACACTGATACGGGCTGATGATCACAGATAGCCAATACAGTTCTATTATTTTTTAGAGATTCCTAATGAATATGCCAATTCTGACTAGATCTCACTCATTGAGCTAAATGAAGTCACCCTGATTTAGGCCTATATATTACTTGAGCTGATGTTAATTAAGGTCAATGACAGTTTTTCCACTTCACTGAAAAAGTTAGATCAGGCTGCCATCTCTCTCTGCTACAATCCCCATCTACCAGTTTTGTGTTGTTCTTGTCTGCAAGCTTTGAACTTTCCTTTACCAGCTTCCAACTGAAAACAGAGCTGAGCTAAAAATACATGGAGGGGACACCTCCTCCTAAAGCCATTGTTTATGGCACTTGGTAAAGATATCAAAATGGGAAGACACATGTAGTTTGCCTATAATGTATTGTCAGGGCCATTCACTTAAATGTGAGCACAAGGTGGGGTGTGCCTCTTGGATACCACAGAGCCAAGCATGTGTGAATGGCCATTATAGTGAGCCATTGAGAGATCCTGGGATGGAAAGTGCTGTAGAAATGCTGGGTGTTAATAAAATAACATAAGGTTCTATACAGTTTTCTGTGTTTATTCTGAATCTTGGGTGGAATTTGTGTGTTGTGTCTACCTATCTCACTGTTTCCCAACCAGTGTGCCACAGCACACATAGGTGTGCCACAGAATTTTTTGAAAAACTACTCAAAGAGCTCTGGATTGGCTCATTGGCTCATGAAAATATATGGCTTCATTTGGAAACTATATGGCAGTGTGCCTCAAATGAATTAAAGGTAGCAAGGAGTGCCATGGCAGAGAAAACGTTGGGAACCACTGACCTATGTGGCAGCAATGACTTGAAAGGGAAACAAAATCCCAATCCCATCTCCCAGTTGAAGGCCCTCCCCCCAGTCACCCCGCACATTTCCACATCCCCTAACTCTCTCCAGCCCTTCCTTGCCCCAACCCCCCTGTTATGTTAAAATAAACAGTTCACAACTGATAGTGTCTTGTTATATTGGATGTGCTTCACAGTGCGGGTGGATGGGTAGGGGCTGGCTGTAGTAGAAGAGGGGAGAGGGCGGTGTGTGGTGGGGCAGGCCTGGCCCTCAGAGGTCTTCCTCTGTGACAAAGGTGTTTGTGAGCGCGTCATGTAGTGTGACAGCTCTTTGTGATGCCCGCTCCCGTGGGGGCACAGGTGCGGGCTGCTCATATTGGCCCCCAATGAGCTGGGCCTCAGCCTCCCAGGCAGCAGCAATGGTCTCACCCCGCAGCTTGCAGAAATTGTGCAGGGCCACTCATGCGCTGATGACCTCCAACATTGTCTCCTCCCCAAGGTGGAGGCGGGTAAGGAGGAACCTCCAGCCTGCCTTCAGCTGCCCAAAGGCACGCTCAACCACCTGATGGCAGCAGCTCACACGCCAATTGAAAAGCTGCCAGCGAGGGTCAAGGGGCCCTGTGTAGGGGCTCATGAGCCATGGCTGGAGGGGATAGGCTGTGTGGGCAACAATGAGGATGGGCACCTCTACTCCCCCGACATTGATGTTATTGGGGGGGGGGGGGAGAAGGTGCCTGCCTCCATGCCCCGGTACAGGGCAGAGTTCCAGAGGACTCTTGCATCATGAGCCCTCCCTGGGACTCTTGCATCATGAGCCCTCCCTGGCCAGCCCACATAACTGTTCTGGAAGATGCCCCAGTGGTCCACAAGGGCCTGCATGATGACAGAGTAGTAGCCCTTCCTATTACGGTACTCAGCGGCTCGGTGCTCCAGGGTTCTCACAAGGATGTGCGTGGTCTCCAGTATCCCCACACAACTGGGGAATCCCAGGGTGGCCATGCCATCCATGGTGTCCTGCAGCTCTCCTTGAGTGACCAGGCGCTGCAGCAGGATCCTGTTAATGGCCCTGGTGACCCGTATCAGGATGTTACTGATGGTGGACCTGCCAACACCAAAGAGGTGTGCCACGGACCTGTACAACTCTGGAGTGGCCATCTTCCACAGAGCAATGGCCACTCTTTTGTCGACAGGGATGGCCAGTCTCATGGCAGTGTCCCTTTGGTGCAGCAGCGGGGCGAGTTCTGCAATGAGGTGGTTGAAGCTGGCCTTGGTCATATGGAGATTCCTCTGCCACTGGTCGTCCCCCCAGGTTTGCAGCACTACCCACTCCCACCAGTCTGTGCTGGTCTCCCGGGCCCAGACCTGGCGAGGCACAGAAAGGGGCAGGGGAACTAGGGCAGCTCTGAGGCCCAGGATGATGGCAGCCTGGGGCACAGCCTGGGCAGCATTGGGGTCTGCGAGCAGAGTGTCCCCCAACAGGAGAACACTCTGCAGGCAAGCAGTGGATCTAGTGGCCACATGGTGAAGGCTAGGCAGCTGGGCAGCGTCCATGTCTGTCTCTTGCAGACTCCTGCTAGCCAGAATGGACAGGGAATTGAGGTCGGTGCTAGCTTTTATAGGATTGGCTTGCAACATGGCTGCCTACATGGCCCAGTGAAGGGGCCATGTTGCCACACCTCCCATGGTGCCCCTCTCCTAAAGCAAAATAGCAAGTCCTGTGTTTAGACGTGCTATTTTGCTTCCAGCTTTTCCTTTATTTCACCTTGCTTTTTGGTTATTTCTAAATAAAGTTTTTATTTTGAAATAGCCCGTTATTTCAAAATAACTTATTTTGAAATAACGGGCTATGTGTGGACATAGCCTCACAATTGATCCCCTTCCTCTTTGTAACAGCCCTTAATGTATTTGAAGACTTACCAGCTTCTCCTCTCAAGACTAAATAGTCTCCATTCTTTTAACCTTTCCTCACGGGTCAGGTTTTCTAACTTTTATCATTTTTGTTGCTCCTTCTGAACATGTTCCAATTTGTCCACATCTTTCCTGAAGTATGCCCAGAGTTTGACACAGTACTCCAGCTGAGGCCTCACCAGTGCTGCTCCCCTCCCCATCAGCCTGCACAGGGAACAAGGGAAAGAAGGGTGCTCACACCATCTCCCTCCACATATGGCGGCTTTCAGAGAGATTTTATCTCACTGAGACAGAATCCTTTTCTCTGCTCTTGGCTAGCAACTAATGCTTGGGTAATGGGATTTCGGGGTTAGTAGTGGGATTAGCATAGAGGTCTCCTCTTCCCTCAGACCTGCACTTAGTCTAGGGCAGCTGAGTGCTACTCACACCACTACAGTGAGAGGTCACACTGAATACTTAGCCAGCTGGGAAAGAGCTGCGGAAGACTGAATTATCCCCACAGACAAACTAATCTAGGAGTCTCCCCAGACCTGAGGGCCTGGAATCATGTTCTTCATAGACTAAAAACCCCACAAGGGTTAGCTCTGATGTCCTGGCCAAACTCCCAGGTGAGCAGGAATACCAACAGTGAGGCTAACCCAGAATTTTATGCTAGGCGTGGACTGCAAATCAAGTCCTGGGCAAGTCTGGGTTCAGGCTTGATTTCCACTGATCTTTGAATATTCCTAGCAGTCACATTGACTCCATCACTCAATGTTTCGACAGGGACTGCAAATACTTGGCAGGGATAGACATCACTGTAGTAAAATCAGCCAATTCTTCTTCCTCGCCATTTCCCTGTTTGAGGTCTGTGACTTTTATAACCTTCTTCCAAAACCCATTACCTGGCTCTTCCGCAAATCGGTCTGTCTAAGGTCTGCTGATATCCAGGCCATGTACTGAGTCTTTGACTTCCTCTTTGTTCATCTTCCATCCACGATTATTGCAAGGGCCTTCCAACCAATGGAACTTGATTATAGTAAGGCTTTTGATGCTGTATCAGATGACCTTCTCTTAAACAACTAAAGAAATACAGCCAAGATGGAGCTACTATAAGATGGGTGCATAACGGGTTGAAAAACAGGTTCCAGACAGTAGTTATCCATGGTTCACAGTCAACTGGAAAGGTATATATTGTGGGGTCCCATAGGGATGAGTTTTGAGTCCAGTTCTGGTCAATACTTTCATCAATGATTTTGAAAATAGCATAGAGAGGAGTACATATTGTGACAAACTGGGGAAGCCCAGTCTCTGTGGGTCCTGCGCTTCAGGTCTTGGCAGCCACATGGAGCCCGGCTTTCCCCCCTTCAAATACTCATAGTTATAGTTCCGCCAGTCCCTCCTGCCCTGGGATTGGGCTCTCCAGCCTGCAGGTCACTAGACCTGGGGCCCTAAGGCCCCTCTGGGAGAGCTTGTCCTGGCTACCTGTATCTCCCAGGTGCCAGTAGCAACAGCAACTGGTTAGCTTCATGAGATTCAGCTCTCCTTTGCTCTGCTTCACTCTGTTCTGCTCTGCTACAAATGCACACACCACTCCTAGCTCCTCCTCCTCCAAATGCCACACCCAAAACGCTCCCTTTGCCTGGCTGCAGCAGGGGCATTTTATCATCTACCCATTAATTGAAGTCAGGTGCTTCAACTTACACCAGGCTCCTTCATTAGCATCAAGTGCCTTAACTGGCACAGATCAGCCCCACCCCAGCTACCCTGGGAACAGGGCTTTGTTAAGTCGGGCTAACATAGCCTCTTGTAGCCCTCAGGTCTGACTCCGTCACAATATATAAAAGTTTGCAAATGATACCAAGCTGGAAGAGACTGCAAGTGCTTTGGAGGATAGGATTAAAATTCAAAGTTATCTGGACAAACTTTAAAAATGGTCTGAAGTAAACAGTATGACATTCAATAAAGACAAATGCAAAGTACTTGATACGCACATACAAAATGGGCAATGACTGCCTAGGAAGGAGTACCGTGGAAAGAGATTTGGGGGTTAGAGTGGATCACAAGCTAAATGTGAATCAGCCGTGTAAGACTGTTGCAAAAAAGCAAACCCCATTTTGCAATGTATTAGCAGCAGTGTTGTAAGCAAGACAAGAAGTAATTCTTCCATTCACCTCCAGCTGACTAGAGCTCAGCTGGAGTATTGTGTCCAGTTCTGGACAACACATTTCAGAAAAAATGTGGACAAGCTGGAGAATGGCCAGAGAAGAGCAAATTACATGATTAAAGGTCGATAAAACATGACCTTTGAGGAAAGATTGAAAAAACTGGGTTTGTTTAGTCTAGAGAAGACTAGGAAGGAACATGGTAACAGTTTTCAAGTACATCAAAGGCTGTTACGAGAAGAAAAATTTTTCTCCTTAACTTCTGATGATCAGGGGTTAAAGTAAGGGGGAACGAACCAGAACGCAGTTCTGGGGCCCCCTATTTTTAGGTTGGCAGCATTCCAGGGCCCCTAAAAGTAGAAAAAGGCACTGGAACGCTGTGTTCCGGGGCCCTGCTAAAAATACCATGAGCAGCCGGAACACAGCGTTCCTGTGGCTCCACCTTAAACTCTGCTCCACCTTAATCCCAGCCAGCAGAGAGCTGCTGGGAGTTTGTGACTCTCCCCTCAGTAGGGTGGAGCAGCTTGTGGCCAGCCAGGCAGCCTACAACCAGCCGAGGTAAAGGCTTTTTGGGGGGGCTGCTGGTGTGTGTGTGGGTGCATGTGCGCGTGCACGCGCACACGCTTTGGGGTGACTGCGTCTGCGTACGTGCGTGCGCCTGGCGGCAGCTCTGTCTATGTGTGTGTGTGTGTGTGTGTGTGTGTGTGTGTCTCGGGGTGGATACGGGGGCAGGGGGTGGGTTCAGGGGACAGGTATGGGGAGGCCCACCCATGCTGGAGGGGGGGTCCCACCTGTGTGGGAGGGTTCCAGGGCCCACCAAATTATACTTTAACCCCTGCTGATGATGGGACAAGAAGCAATGGGCTTAAATTTCAGGTTGGACATTAGAAAAATTCCTGTTGGAGTAGTTAAGTCCTGAAATAAATTGCCTTGGGAGGTTGTGGAATCTCCATCAGTGGAGGATTTTAAGAGCAAGTTAGACAATCACATGTCAGGGATGGTTTATAATGCTTGGTTCTGCCAAGAGTGCAGGAGACTGGACTAGATGACCTTGTGAGGTCCCTTCCAGGTCTGCAATTTTATTACTCTAACTCTTAGATATCTATGGGACCCTGACATACCAGGGTAGCCTCATGTTCTTGAACTTGTCTTCAGCTGAGGGAACATGCCTTAAAAAGTGGAATGAGGCTGTGAGAGGCCTAGTACTGAGTCTCCAATCATTTGACCGTCTCAATATCTTCATTTCCATGTTGGAGAGGATCACCGATTTCCTTTTTTGTGTCTGGTCATGTTGCCATTTTGCCCCACAGGGTGAGTCCACTTAGTTCTATATACTCTGCTTTTTAACTTCAGTGGCATGTTTCTATATCAGAGAACTGAGATCAGGTTATTTCATTTGCACCAAGCAACCTAGCTATGACGTCCTGTCAACATTCTTATTATTTTTATTACAGGAAGATGCAGACGTTCCAGCTGCCTTGTACTAGGAGCTGTACATACTCTGGTGAGACAGTTCTTGCCCTAAAAAACATAGGCACCAAAAAAATCTGGCCTTACCTCCTATTGATTTTAATGGCAGTCGGGTACCTAAATACCTTTTAAAAATTAGCTCTTAAAATCTATGTAGACATGGGAAAGAAGCACAAAGGCTATGTCTACATCAGCAAAAGTTAGTTCAGACTTGTTAGTCTGAACTAAGAAGTTTGAGGTTAGTTCAAACTAGCCTTACATTTATAAGTTTGAATTAACTGCACGTTCTAGTTCAAATTAACAAATAATTCGAACTAGAATGTGTGGTTACTTTGAGCCATCTGGCTTAGTTCAAACTTCATAAATTCAAATTAAGCATTAGTCCATGGCCACATCACATCTAGTTCGAACTCAAGTTCAAACTAAGCACTTAAATCCATACTAACCACTGGGACTAACAAGTTCAAACTAAGTGTTCCTTAGTTCGAACTAAGACATTTCTTAGTTCGAACTAGGGAAAGCCTAGTGTGGCCATGGGCTAAGTTAGCCCGGACAAAGCCTCCTTAGTCTGGACTAACTTGCCAGTGTAGACATAGCCCTTGGCTTGCCCAGCAGACCAGTAGTAGAGTGGAGAATACAGCTTCAGGTCTCCTAATTCCCTGTGTGGTGCTTTGACCACTAGACAATGCAGGCTCTCAGATGCTACTTCTCCCCAAGTAGCAGCAACCAGTGAGTGACCATGCAGACGGTCCAATGCCAGAAGAGTATTACTGAATCATCCTCCCCTCCCCTTCCCTCAATCAACTGGCTCTGGTAGATGAGGTACCATGGGAAAGGAAGTGCATCTCCCCTTCCCAGTACCAATCCTGCCAGCCTATGAGCTTGGGGGAGAAGGTGCAGAAAGAACAAATTCAATCCTTGAGTTTGATGTTCACGAATACTAACAGCCTGATACTTTGAGTGGCAGTCACATAACTTGGCCATTAGATACTTCATTTGAGGGAAATCTGAGTGATTTCCAGCTGAATCTAGCTATTCCTTTGTCCAGAGTACACATGGGACAGGATGTGCTTGTTTCAGCTAAAGAACAGCTTAGTATAAATCAATTCCTCACTTTTTAACCCAAATAAGCCTGGATTAAACTAAAATATGTGCGTACACACAGCCTTCTCTACCGGCTTAACCTAATCGAGTTTGAAATCACACTTTAAATTAAACAATGGGAATGGTGCAGACCAGTGGTTTTCAAACCAAGGGTCAGGACCCAGTACTGGGTCATGGCACCCTCCATTGCTGCCATTAAAAGACTAGAATGGATTGCTCATAGATGTAATTGTTGGGTCATGGGCATAAATGACTTTTTTCAACTGGGTCCCAAGAAAAACAGTTTGAAAACCACTAGTATAGACAAACCCATACAATCTCCCTCACTAAAGGTATGCACTACTCCCTCTGCTGGCTGCAAAGTGCAGTTATATTTATAAGCCCTAGTCCTTGTGTTCAGAGCCCATTGTTGAAAGCTCAGTAGCAGTGACACTAAAAAACTTTTTCTCAAAAACTGCCTTGCCAAAGGGCAGGCAAAAAAGCAACTGGGCACAACTTTCTTTTGGGGGCAGTGCAAAGCCACACTGCCTGATGCATCTGATGAAGTGGGATTCTCCCCATAAAAGCTCATGCAATAAATACATTTGTTAGTCTTTAAAAGTGCCACAGAACTCTGTTTGTTTTACTGCCTTCTGGTGGCTCTGAGAGAGGTTGTGCTACAGAAGGGCATGCTTCTCCTCCAAGCAATACAGCAAGCACAGGTAGTATTTCCAAGAGACCCAACCATTAAAACTGTGCACCATACTGTCTTTTTGTGTCAGGGCAGCTGGTGGCATTGCTCAGCTTCCTCCTGAACTCTGACTGGTCCTGAACTTTCACAGTTAGTTACTAGCAGAGTCACTCCCAAAGCAGTGAACCAAGATTGCTCTCTGGTTTCTCTGTACTTATTTAAGATCTCATAGTATTTTTTGGAACAGTAATGTTATTTTATGATAGAATGCTTCCCTGTATTCACACCCCCAAACCATTGAAATAATCTTTACACATAAGATGCCTTACAAGGTATTATTTGAAAACAAATAATTCACTGGTTAATAATATCATGACAATGTGTCTGTAGCAACATTATACATAATGTTATGATTTCCCCCTAATGTTGGTGGCACATGTTCAAACCCACATAGCCCTGACCAGGCAGAACAGGCCAAGAAGGTCTTAAACAGAGGAATGCCAGTTTACCTCACTTTACCTATAAGTTGAAACTAGATCCTCAGACAGCTAGAGGAGGAAAATGGGAGACGAGCAAAATCTGCATTTCACCAAACAGAGGTGAAAGGAAACAATGTGCTTCCTCTTTCACCACCAACACCATGTAGCCTTCTTTGCTGTTTGAATGAACTTTAACTACAGATAACCCTCAGGAAAATTCATTTCAAAGGGCAACTGAGCTATAGAAATGAGCGATAAAAGCACTCCAGGTGATCTCTCCTTATAACTCTCTCTCTTTTTCAGCTAAGGCAAAAGAAACAGCATTTGACCTTTGGGAGCAGATCCTGGCCTGAGTTTGGCCAGCAATGTTATTGGAAACAGGCGGTAAGGGACTTCACCTTTAACCAACTCTAATTTGTTTGGTACTAGGAAGCATTTTATCTTTTTTCTTGTATAACCATTTCTGACTTTAATGCCTTATACCTTGTGCTCACTTAAAACCTATCTCCTTGTAGTTAAATAAACTTGTTTTGTTTGTTTAATTAAAGCTAATCCAGTGTTGTGAATTGTTTGGGACACTCCATTTAAGGTAGCAGATTATTGTACCTTGATCCCTTCTGAGGAACAATGAAACTAAAATATCTGGACTGTCTAGGAGAGCGCTGGACAGTGCAGAACATGTGTTTTGTGTGTGTTGGGGAGGAATCTGGGTTGGGGAAGGTCACTTTGCAATAGTAACCAAAGCTGGTGGAAAACAGAGTGTAATTGTTGTTTGCTAATAGGCTACTGGGTCAGAGTTGCTGAACTAGGGCTTTGGCTATATACAGAAATTTCAGGTGTGACCTAGTATGCTGTTTGTGCAGAGGCCAGACTGGGAGCAGCAAATCACAGAACCATAGGGCTGGAAGGGACCTCATGAGGTCATCTAGTCCAACTCCCTGCCAAAAAAGCAGGACCACTCTCACTAAATGATCCCAGCCAGAGTTTTGTCCAGCTGGGTCTTAAACATCTCTAAAGCTGGAGGTTCCACCACCTCCGTTGGTAGCCCATTCCAATGTTTTACCACTCACCTAGTAAGAGTTTTTCCTAATATCCAGCCTTGACCTCCCCAGCTGCAACTTGAAACCATTGCTCCTTGTTCTGCCCTCTGTTACTACTGAGAACAGCTGAGCTACATCCTCCTTGGAGCAACCCTTCAGGTAGTTGAAGGTTGCTATCAAATCCCCCCTCAGTCTTCTCTTCTGCAGACTAAATAAACCTAGTTCCTTCAGTCTTTCTTCATAGGGATTGTGCTCCAGTCCCTTGATCATTTTTGTTGCCCTCCGCTGGACTCTAATTTGTCCATGTCCTTTTTGCAGTGGGGAGCCCAAAACTGGACCCAGTATTCCAGATGCAGCCTCACCAGTGCCAAATACAGGGGAATGATCACATCCCTCGATCTGCTGGCAACACTTCTTCTGATGCAGTCCAGTATGCCATTGACCTTTTTGGCAGCAAGAGTACGCTGCTGACTCATATCCAGCTTCCCATCCACCATGATCCAGGTTCTTTTTTACAGTGCTGCTACTTAGCTGTTCGCTCCCCAGCCTGTAGCAGTGCATGGGGTTTTTCCGTCCCAAGTGCAGGACTTTGCACTTGTCCTTGTTAAACCTCATGAGATTTCTATTGGCCCACTGCTCCAATTTCTCTAGGTCTCCCTGAATCCTGTCCCTGCCCTCCAGCATGTCTACCGTTCCCCCCAGCTTGGTGTCATCTGCAAACTTACTGAGTGTGCAATCTATCCCATCATCCAGATCATTAATGAAAATGTTGAACAGAACTTGCCCCAGGACCGACCCCTGGGGCACACCACTCGTTACTGGTTGCCAGCTAGACATGAAACCATTTATCTAGCCAGTTCTCTATCCACATTACAATCCACACATCCAACCCATACTTCCTTAACTTGCCAATGAGAATGCTGTGGGAAAACATATACCTCGACTGTAGCAAGGCTTTTGATATCACAACAGCTTTTCCCGCATTCACAAATCCAGTCATCTCATCATAGAAGACGATGAGGTTGGTCAGGCATGATTTACCCTTGGTGAATCCATGCTGACTGTTCCTGATCACTCTATTTTTCTCCAAGTGTTTCAGGATGGATTCTTTGAGAACCTGCTCCATGATTTTTCCAGGGATTGAGGTGAGACTGACAGGTCTGTAATTCCCTGGATCCTCCGTTTTGCCTTTCTTGAAGATAGGCACTATATTTGCTTTTTCCCAGTCATAGAATCATAGAATCATAGAATCATAGAATCATAGGGTTGGAAGGGACCCCACAAGGTCATCTAGTCCAACCCCCTGCCAAAAAAAGCAGGACCACTCCCATTAGATCATCCCAGTCAGTGTTTTGTCCAGCTGGGACTTGAACACCTCCAGAGATGGAGATTCCACCACCTCCCTAGGCAGCTTATTCCAATGCTTCACCACTCGCCTAGTAAGGAAGTTTTTCCTAATATCCAGCCTGGACCGCCCCAGCTGTAACTTGAAACCATTGCTTCTCGTTCTGCCCTCTGTTACTACCGAGAACAGTCGAGCTCCCTCCTCCTTGGAGCAACCCTTCAAGTAGTTGAAGGTTGCTATCAAATCCCCCCTCAGTCTTCTCTTCTGCAGGCTAAATAAGCCTAGTTCCTTCAGTCTTTCTTCATAGGGCTTGTGCTCCAGCCCTTTGATCATTTTGGTTGCCCTCCTCTGGACTCTCTCTAATTTGTCCATGTCCTTTTTGTAGTGGGGAGCCCAAAACAGTCCTCTGGCACTTCCCCCGTTCGCCATGAGTTTTCAAAGATACTGGCCAGTGGTATTGCTATCTCATTGGCCAACTGCCACAGCACCCTTGGGTGCATGTTGTCCAGCCCCATGGACTTGTGCAGATCCAGCTTCTTTAGGTAGTCCCTAACCTGACCTTCCATCACCAAGGGCCTCTCTTCTTCTCTCCAATCTGCCACATCCAGTGTAGTGGGCTGGGAGCTGGCCCTGCCTGTGAAACTGAAGTAAAAAAAGCATTGAGCACTTCAGCTTTTTCCTCATCCTCCATCATGAGGCTACCTGCCCCATTCAGTAAGGGACCTACACCATCCCTGATCCTCTTTTTGTTATTAACATACTTGTAGAACCCTTTCCTGTTATCCTTCACATCCCTTGCTAGCCACAACTCCAATTGTCCTTTGGCCTTTCTGATTTTATCCCTGCAGTCCAGAGCAATATCTTTATATGCCTCCTTAGTCATCTGTCCAAGCTTCCGCTTCCTGTAAGCTTCCTTTTTATGCTTTAGCTCAGTGCAGAGTTCTCTGTTAAGCCATACTGGGCGCCTTCCACATTTGCTGTTGTTTCTGCTCGTTGGAATGGTATCCTCCTGCTCCCTTAGCAAGGTTTCTTTAAAATGCAGACAGCTCTCTTGGACGCCTTTCCCCTTCAGATCAGCCTCCCAAGGGATCCTACCCATCAGTTCCCTGAGGGAGCCAAAATCTGCTTTTCTGAAATCCGGGGTCTGCGCTTTGCTTCTTTCCTTCTTTCTTTTAATCAGCATCTTGAACTCTTACTGTCTCATGGTCATTGCTGCCCAGGTTGCCATTCACTTCTGCGTCCCCAGTCAATTCTTCTCTATTGTGAGCAGCAGGTCATGAGGTGGAAGGCCCCCTCATTGGTTCCTCCAGCATTTGTACCAGGAAGTTGTCCTCAACACTCTCCAAAAGCACTGTCAGGTGCCCTAGGTTGCAGGACAAGTTGTAACACAGCCCCTCACTGATATAGATTGCACCCAAGTATGTCATATTATATTGCAGTAGTGCATATGTGTTCCAAATCATAGATCAGGACTCCCTTATGCTAGATGCTGTGCAAACACCGAACAGTCTCTATCCTAAAGAGCTTTACTAATAGTAGAGCTGGTGTGAAAACTAGTCATTTTTAAGACAGGGTATGCCTACACACACACTTAACTTTGACCTAATAAACATTAGGTTGAATTTAAAAATAGGCATGGCTACACAGGGTTTTCTCAATTCGACCTAAGGCTTTCCTTAGGTTGAATTGAAGAGAAGACACTTCGAAGTTACAAAACCTCATGTAACTTCAAAGCGACCATCAATTTGAACCATCTAGTCTGAATTAATGGTGTATAGCCCTGTTAATTCAAACTAAAGTTAGTTTGAATTAATATGGGTTGACCTTCTTCCCAGGGTGGATGGCACCCTGGAGGGAAGACTAGCCCTCCAGGACCTGGGGCAAGCAGCCCCAAACGCACCCCCACCACCACCCAGCCAGATCCAGCTGGGGTATACGGGGACCGTGTGCCCTGTCTGAGGGGTTCCCGTCCCCACATGCAGACAGCATGGCTGGAGCCATTCAGGGAGCTCTTCTCCCCCTCCAGAGCTGCTGGAGCCTGGCAGAGGGAATTCCTTCTCCCCTGACTTGGCCAGCGCTGGTGGGAGGAGTGTGCCCTGGCTCCACAGAGCTTGGGGTAGGGAAAACATCCCCTACCAGGCTCTAGCCTTCTGAGCCTGGTGTGGGGAAAAGCATCCCCTGCCCATCTCTAGCCATACCGCAGCTAGAGCTGGGCAGGGGATGCTTTTCCCTGTGCAGGGCTCAGAGGGCTGAAGCCAGGGCCGTCCCTAGGGGGTTGCGGGGCCCCGGGCGAATTGCTCTCTGCGGGGCCCGCACTTGCCCCAGCACTTGGGGGTGGGGCCAGCCAGCCCAAGGGAGTGTCTGACAAGGCTGGTCATTCCCTAACGCTTCCAGGTTCCTCTTGCTGAATAGCAGGAGCCAAGAAGCTCTGCAAATAGAAGTAGGAAGGAGGGTGATTGATCATACTGTCCCTGGGACGTCCGGCCCTGCCCCTCCCATGAACTTTGCTGTGACGCTTGCCTTCCCCACAATCTTCTGAGTGGCAGCATGAGAGTGGGGAGCAGGGGAGGATAGAGTGGGGTGTCAGGAGAGTAAGAGAAGTGCAGCTCGGTGGCAGGCACCAAGGAAGGCAGCACAGCATCTGCAATTTCCCATGCTGTTCCTTTCCTAGACTAAATTCCTGGACATGCTGCAGGGCAGGAAATTTAAAAAGGCTCTAGCCTGGTCCCAGCTTACAGGTGGGGGAAGTTAGGGAACCCATGAGGCAAACAAGTCCATTTCACTCAGGATGGGAAAAGCAAGAAGGATCCACCCAGAGGCTGTGTTCACATGGCACTTTTGTTTCGAAACAACCTCGTTGTTTCGAAACAAAAAAAAACATGTTCACACGATGCACAGTTGTTTCGAAACAAGTTAAACCCCATTTGGGGACGAAACAAACTTGTTTCGAAACCCTTGTTTCGAAACAAGGCGTGTGAACATGTTGTTTCAGAACAAAGTGTTCCGAAACAACAGTGGATCCTCAGCACCCTGGCCAGGGAACCCT